>JAPZAG010002603.1:0-15688 GCA_027475135.1 Bactrocera correcta | reverse complement strand
ATCGATTGCCAAATGAGTATATACAAGAAAATCGACTTTATACCTAAACATAAGTTTACGGAATTCTTCTACTTGCATTGCCGTTATGCCGTTAAGGCGTTTGAAGACTTCGGTAAGATAAAGAGGGTTAATTAACTTAAATATGTTAAACTAATGAGTTGAGGCATTTTGATATCGATTGCTATATGTGTATATACAAGAAAATCGACTTTATACCTAAATATAAGATTACGGAATTCTTTTAAATGCACTGCCGTTATGCAGTTATGGCTTCATGTTAACTTCTGTTCGTTAAAGAAGGTTTATTGACTTAAGTATGTTAAACTAATGATTTGAAGATTTTCGAAATCGATTGCTATATTCATGTATACAAGAAAATCTTCTTTATACCTAAATATAAGATTACGGAATTCTTCCAAATGTACTGCCGTTATGCCACCATGGCCTTATATCAACTTCAATATGTTAAAGAAGGTTAATTAACTTAAATATGTTAAACTAATGATTTGAGGCATTTCGATATCGATTGCTAAATGTGTATATAAAACAAAATCGACTTTATACCTAAATATAAGATAACGAAATTCCCACAAATGCACTGCCGTTATACCGTTATGGCTTTATGTGAACTTCAGTAAGATAAATAAGGTTAATTAACTTAAATATGTTAAACTAATGATTTGAAGCATTTCGATATGTATAGCTAAATGTGTATATACAAGAAAATCGACCTTATACCTCATATAAGATTACGGAATTCTTCTAAATGCACTGCCGTTATGCCGCCATGGCTTTAAGCCAACTTCCGTTCGTTAAAGAAGGTTTATTAACTTAAATATGTTAAAGTAATGATTTGAAGCATTTCGATATCGATTGCTAAATGGGTATATACAAGAAAATCAACTTTATACATAAAAACAAGACTACGGAATTCTTCCAAATGTATTGTCGTTATGCTGCCATGGCTTTACATCAACTCCAATACGTTAAACAAGGTTAATTAACTTAAATATAAGTTAATCAGCCTTAACGGCATAACGGCAGTGCATTTAGAAGATTTACGTAATCTTATATTTAGGAATAAAGTCGATTTTGTTGTATATACTCATTTAGCAATCGATATCGAAATGCTTCAAATCATTAGTTTGACATATTTACGTTAACAAACCTACTTTAACGCACTGAAGTTAACACAAAGCCATGGCGGCATAACGGCAGTGCATGTAGAAGAAATCCGTAATCTTATATTTAGGTATAAATTCGATTTTTTTTGTATATACACATTTAGCAATCGATATCTAAATGCTTCAAACCATTAGTTTAACATATTTAAGTTAATTAACCTTTTTTAACGCACTGAAGTTAACACAAAGCCATGGCGGCATAACGGCTTATATTTAGGTATAAATTCGTTTTTTTTTGCATATACACATTTAGCAATCGATATCGAAATGCTTCAAATCATTAGTTTAACATATTAAGTTAATAAACATTTTTTAGCTTAATGAGGTCTACATAAAGCCCTAACCGTATAACGGCAGTGCATTTAGAAGAACTCCGTAATGTTATAATTTTATATTTAGGTATAAAGTCGATTTTGTTGTATTTACACATTTAGCAGTCGATATCGAAATGCTTCAAACCATTAGTTTAACATACTTAAAATAATTAACCCTTTTTAGCGTATTGAAGTTGATACAAACCATGGCGGCATAACGACAGTACATTTGGAAGAATTCCGTAATCTTATATTTAGGTATAAAGTCGATTTTCTTGTATATACACATTTAGCAAGCGATATCGAAATGCTTCAAATCATTCGTTTAACATTTTTAAGTTAATTAACCTTCTTTAACGAACAGAAGTTAACATGAAGCCATAACTGCATAACGGCAGTGCATTTTAAAGAATTCCGTAATCTTATATTTAGGTATAAAGTCGATTTTCTTGTATATACACATTTAGCAAGCGATATCGAAATGCTTCAAATCATTAGTTTAACATACTTAAGTTAGTTAACCTTCTTTAACGTAATGAAGGTGATATAGAGCCATGGCGGCATAAAGACAGTGCATTTAGAAGAATTCCGTAATCTTATATTTAGGTATAAAGCCGATTTTGTTGTATATACGCATTAAGCAATCGATATCGAAATGCTTCAAATCATTAGTTTAACATATTTAAGTTAATTAACCTTCTTTAACGTAATGAGGGTGATATAGAGCCATGGCGGCATAACGACAGTGCATTTAGAAGAATTCCGTAATCTTATATTTAGGTATAAAGTCGATTTTCTTGTATATACACATTTAGCAAGCGATATCGAAATGCTTCAAATCATTCGTTTAACATTTTTAAGTTAGTAAACCTTCTTTAACGTAATGAAGGTGATATAAAGCCATGGCGGCATAACGACAGTGCAGGTAGAAGAGTTCCGTAATCTTATATTTAGGTGTATAGTCGATTTTCTTGTATTTACACATTTAGCAATCGATATCGAAATGCTTCAAATCATTAGTTTAACATATTAAAGTTAATTAACCATCTTTAACGTATTTAAGGTGAAATAAAGCCTTAACGCCATAACGACAGTAATTTGAAAGAATTCCGTAATCTTTTATTTAGGTATATAGTCGATTTTCTGGTATATATGCATTTAGAAATCGATATCGAAATGCTTCAAATCATTAGTTTAACATATTTAAGTTAATTAACCTTCTTTATCTTACTGAAGTTTACATAAAGCCATAACGGTATAACGGCAGTGCATTTGGGAGAATTTCGTAATTTTATATTTAGGTATAAAGTCGATTTTGTTGTATATACACATTTAGCAATCGATATCGAAATGCCCCAAATCATTAGTTTAACATATTTAAGTTAATTAACCTTCTTTAACATATTGAAGTTGATATAAAGCCATGACGGCATAACGGCAGTACATTTGGAAGAATTCCGTAATCTTATATTTAGGTATAAAGAAGATTTTCTTGTATATATGAATTTAGCAATCGATTTCGAAAATCTTCAAATCATTAGTTTAACATTCTTAAGTCAATAAACCTTCTTTAATGAACAGAAGTTAACATCAAGCCATAACTGCATAACGGCAGTGCATTTAAAATATCTTATATTTAGGTATAAAGTCGATTTTCTTGTATATACAAATATAGCAATCCATATCAAAATGCCTCAAATCATTAGTTTAACATATTTAAGTTAATTAACCTTCTTTAACGATCTGAAGTTGGCATATAGCCATGGCGGCATAACGGCAGTGCATGTAGAAGAATTCCGTAATCTTATATTTAGGTATAAAGTCGATTTTCTTGTATATACTCATTTGGCAATCGATATCGAAATGCTTCACATCATTAGTTTAACATATTTAAGTTAATTAACCCTCTTTATCTTACTGAAGTCGACAAACGCCTTAACGGCATAACGGCAATGCATTTGGAAGAATTCCGTAATCTTATATTTAGGTATAATGTCGGTTTTCTTGTATATACGCATTTAGCAATCGATATCGAAATGCTTCAAATCATTAGTTTAACATATTTAAGTTAATTAACCTTCTTTATCTTACTGAAGTTTACATAAAGCCATGGCGGCATAACGGCAGTGCATGTAGAAGAAATCCGTAATCTTATATTTAGGTATAAAGTCGATTTTTTGTATATATGCTTTTAGCAATCGATTTCGAATATCTTTAAAACATTAGTTTAACATATTTAAGTTAATTATCCTTCTATAACATATTGAAGTTGATAAAAAGCCATGGCGGCATAGCGACAGTACATTTGCAAGAATTCCGTAAACTTATATTTAGGTAGAAAGTCGATTTTCTTATATATATGCATTAAGCAATCGATTTCAAAATGCTTCATATAACTGGTGTAACATATCTAAATTAATAAACCTTCTTAAACGAACTGAAGTTAAAATGAAGCCATAACGGCATAACAGCAGTGCATTTAGAAGAATTCCGTAATCTTATATTTAGGTATAAAGTCGATTTTCTTGTATATACACATTTAGCAATCGATATCGAAATGCTTCAAATCATTAGTTTAACAAATTTAAGTTAATTAACCTTCTTTAACGTATTGAAGTTGATATAAAGCCATGGCGGCATAACGACAGTACATTTGGAAGAATTCCGTAATCTTATATTTAGGTATAAAGTCGATTTTCTTGGATTTACACATTTAGCAATCGATATCGAAAATCTTCAAATAGCTGGTTTAGCATATTTAGGTTAATTAACCTTCTTTATCGTACTGAAGTTTAAATAAAGCCATAACGGCATAACGGTAGTACATTTAGAAGAATTCCGTAATCTTATATTTAGGTATAAAGTCGATTTTTTTGTATATATGCATTTAGCAATCGATTTCGAAAATCTTCAAAACGTTAGTTTAATATATTTAAGTAAATTAACCTTCTTTAACGAACAGAAGTTAACATAAAGCCATAACGGCATAACAGCAGTGCATTTAGAAGAATTCCGTAAACTTATATTTAGGTAGAAAGTCGATTTTCTTGTATATATGCATTAAGCAATCGATTTCAAAATGCTTCAAATAACTGGTGTAACATATCTAAGTTAATAAACCTTCTTAAACGAACTGAAGTTAAAATGAAGCCATAACGGCATAACAGCAGTGCATTTAGAAGAATTCCGTAATCTTATATTTAGGTATAAAGTCGATTTTCTTGTATATACACATTTAGCAATCGATATCGAAATGCTTCAAATCATTAGTTTAACAAATTTAAGTTAATTAACCTTCTTTAACGTATTGAAGTTGATATAAAGCCATGGCGGCATAACGACAGTACATTTGGAAGAATTCCGTAATCTTATATTTAGGTATAAAGTCGATTTTCTTGTATATATGCATTAAGCAATCGATATCGAAATGCTTCAAATAACTGGTTTAACATATTTAAGTTAATAAACCTTCTTTAACGAACTGAAGTTAATATAAATCCATAACGGCATAACGGCAGTGCATTTAGAAGAATTACGTAATCTTATATTTAGGTATGAATTCGATTTTCTTGTATATACTCATTTAGCAATCGATATCGAAATGCGTCAAATCTTTAGTTTAACATATTTTAGTTAATAAAGCTTCTTTAACGCCTGAAGTTAACATAAAGCCATGGCGCCATAACGGCAGTGCATGTAGAAGAATTCCGTAATCTTATATTTAGGTATGTAGTCGATTTTCTTGGATTTACACATTTAGCAATCGATATCGAAAATCTTCAAATAGCTGGTTTAGCATATTTAGGTTAATTAGCCTTCTTTATCGTACTGAAGTTTAAATAAAGCCATAACGGCATAACGGCAGTACATTTAGAAGAATTCCGTAATCTTATATTTAGGTATAAAGTCGATTTTTTTGTATATATGCATTTAGCAATCGATTTCGAAAATCTTCAAAACGTTAGTTTAATATATTTAAGTAAATTAACCTTCTTTAACGAACTCCACAAAAGATATAAATGGAAATACCCTCAACGCAACATAGACGTTAACGATATGGTAGTTATACGTCAAGAAACACTACCTCCAAATGAGTGGAGACTTGGTCGCATCGAAAAAACGTATCTAGGTGCAGACAATAAAGCAAGAGTAGTTGACATACGTACCTCTCAGGGAACAATTACCCGCCCAATAACCAAAATAGTCACTTTACCAAATAATTATTCTTATTTCCTTATAGTGACATGGCCCCTCAAAGCAGTACGAAGTCAATTTGCAGCCGCCAAAGCAGCCCCACATTCACTGTGCGATCACTTAGCGTGACCCGTAGTATCAGCCCACTCTCCGACGAAGGAACCCTGGCAAGACGCCTACATCGCTTTAAAGCGACCCTTTCCCCCATTCGAGAGGAGCGTGGAAATACGCATCGCACGGCCCGACGTACCATCAGCCTTTCCCCTATTCGTGAAGAACGGGGAAGTACTCATCGCACGGCTCGGCGTGCTATCAGCCGTTCATCAAAGCGA
The DNA here is from genome assembly GCA_027475135.1 of Bactrocera correcta. Classification (NCBI taxonomy): domain Eukaryota; kingdom Metazoa; phylum Arthropoda; class Insecta; order Diptera; family Tephritidae; genus Bactrocera; species Bactrocera correcta. Next base: position 9,664 of record JAPZAG010002603.1, on the reverse strand, counting down.
ACACACAAACAAGTCGCCTGTGGATTGTGTAAAAAAGACCATAGACTGGTAACTTGTTCAAAATTCACCAAAATGAACATCAATGAAAAGTTTGACGCAGTTAACAAACACAAGTACTGCGTCAATTGCTTGGCCAGATCGCATTCCACCCAAAAGTGCACAAGCAAAAAACGATGTGCCACGTGTAATGGGGAACACCATTCAACCCTACATGGACACCCCAGGCTGTTCTGCAAAGAGCAAAAGAAAACAGCAAAAGGCGAAGAACGATTACATAGACAAGAGGATCTACCCACGTTACTGGCCAAGCCGACCCTCACACCAACAGTCATGGTCAAAATTAAACACGATGGCAAATGGAACAAAATACGAGCCATAGTCAACCCGACCCGAAAAGTGACTGTAATTGCATCAGAACTGGTGCAGAGATTGCGGTTACCAAAAACGTACCTCGACTCACATCGTATATGTAAAGTCGTCATAGGATCGTTAACTGATTCCGACTGGCATGTCGAAGTTAACTGCCTATTGACGTACGATTTACCGACCCGACCCTATAATCGTGACTTAAGTGGCGAAATCATTAAGAAGTTCGACCACTTAGTCCTAGCCGACCCTACATTCTGGAAAGACGATAAAATCATGTTGGAACTGGGAGTTGACATCTACCCAAGATTGATGAAACCCGGACTATTCAACCCCGATAACAGCACCGTGATCGCACAAAACACCGCACTCGGTTGGACTTTAACCGGTGCTTGTGCGATTTAAACCCCAAGTATACCTCCAACCCGTTGATAATAATACTCATTTACCCAAATCAAAATAGATCTAAAAATCTTTTTATTCGCAGACACTGCAAGGCGGCCGGGATGTTCATACCAAATGAACACATCCCTGCATTGTCCTCCTAACTCGTCGAAATACGAATTAGAGGACAATGCAAAAAACACCCAACAGCGCCAATATAACAACGAAGAACCCAACAAAACACAATAAACCAAATAACCAAAGCGGACGGACATTAAGGCGCCAAGCAGCAGCAGTGCATCAGCAGTAACAGCAACCACAACAGCAGTGTATCAGCAGCAACAACAACCACAGCAGCATCACAGTAGCAGAGTCCAAAAACTCAACGCGGGAATAAATAACCACATCAGGTTTCATTTAATTTATTTATATTTATATATATATATACATACCCACCCCTCAATTGTATACCCACAATTATATTTATTAACCCATATATGTACATACATATATTGTAATTACTTGAATATACACATCCGAATTGTTATCCAAACGCTAATAGTTTTTATTTTATTTGGCACACCGGCAAATATATCGTCGATAACCCCGACACTGCCGTTATACCGCCATGGCTTTGTGATAACTTCAGTGCGTTAAAGAAGCTTTATTAACTTAAATATGTTAAACTAATGATTTGAAGATTTTCGAAATCGATTGCTAAATGCAAATATACAAGAAAATCGACTTTATACCTAAATATAAGATTACGGAATTCTTCTAAATGCTTTGCCGTTATGCCGTTAGGATGTTTGTAGACTTCAGTAAGATAAAGAGGGTTAATTAACTTAAATATGTTAAACTAATGATTTGAAGCGTTTCGATTTCAATTGCTAAATGTGTATATGCAAGAAAATCGACTTTATACCTAAATATATGATAACGGAATTCTTCTACATGCACTGCCGTTATGCCGTTAAGGCGTTTGTAGACTTCAGTAAGATAAAGGGGGTTAATTAACTTAAAAATGTTAAACTAATGATTTGAGGCTAAATGTGTATATACAAGAAAATCGACTTTACACATAAATATAAGATTACGGAATCCTTCCAAATGCACTGCCGTTATACCGTTATGGCTTTATGTTAACTTCAGTAAGTTAAAGAAGGTTTATTAACTTAAATATGTTAAACCAGTTATTTGAAGCATTTCGATATCGATTGCGTAATGCATATATACACGAAAATCGACTTTATACCTAAATATAAGAGTACGGAATTCTTCCAAATGTACTGTCGTAATGCCACCATGGCTTTATATCAACTTAAATACGTTAAAAAAGGTTAATTAACTTAAATATGTTAAACTAATGATTTGAAGCATTTAGATATCGAGTGCTGAATGTGTATATACAACAAAATCGACTTTATACCTAAATATAAGCTTACGGAATTCTTCTAAATGCACTGCCGTTATGCCGCCATGGCTTTGTGTTAACTTCAGTGCGTTAAAGAAGCTTTATTAACTTAAGTTTATTAAACTAATGATTTGAAGCATTTCGATTTCGATTGCTAAATGAGTATATACAACAAAATCGACTTTATACCTAAATATAAGATTACGTAATTCTTCTAAATGCTTTGCCGTTATGGCTTTATGTTAACTTCAGTTCGTTTAAGAAGGTTTATTAACTTAGATATGTTTCACTATTTATTTGAAGCATTTCGAAATCGGTTGCTTAATGCATATATACAAGAAAACCGTCTTTATACCTAAATATAAGATTACGGAATGCTCCTAATGTACTGTCGTAATGCCACCATGGCTTTATATCAACTTAAATACGTTAAAAAAGGTTAATTAACTTAAATATGTTAAACTAATGATTTGAAGCATTTAGATATCGAGTGCTAAATGTGTATATACAACAAAATCGACTTTATACCTAAATATAAGCTTACGGAATTCTTCTACATGAACTGCCGTTATGCCGTCATGGCTTTGTGTTAACTTCAGTGCGTTAAAGAAGCTTTATTAACTTAAATATGTTAAACTAATGATTTGAAGATTTTCGAAATCGATTGCTAAATGCATATACACAACAAAATCGACTTTATACCTAAATATAAGATTACGGAATTCTTCCAAATGCACTGCCGTTATGGCTTTATGTTAACTTCAGTTCGTTTAAGAAGGTTTATTAACTTAGATATGTTTCACTATTTATTTGAAGCATTTCGAAATCGGTTGCTTAATGCATATATACAAGAAAACCGTCTTTATACCTAAATATAAGATTACGGAATGCTTCTAAATGCACTGCCGTTATGCCGTTATGGCTTTATGTTAACTTCAGTTCGTTTAAGAAGGTTTATTAACTAAGATATGTTACACTAGTTATTTGAAGCATTTCGAAATCGATTGCTTAATGCTTAATGCTAAATGTGTATATACAACAAAATCGACTTTATACCTAAATATAAGATTACGGAATTCTTCTAAATGCTTTGCCGTTATGCCGTTAAGGCGTTCGTAGACTTCAGTAAGATAAAGGGGGTTAATTAACTTAAATATGTTAAACTAATGATTTGAAGCATTTAGATATCGATTGCTAAATGCATATAAACAACAAAATCGACTTTATACCTAAATATAAGATTACGAAATTCTTCTAAATGCTTTGCCGTTATGCCATTAAGGCGTTTGTAGACTTCAGTAAGATAAAGAGGGTTAATTAACTTGAATATGTTAAACTAATGATTTGGGGCATTTCGTTATCGATTGCTTAATGGGTATATACAAGAAAATCGACTTTATACCTAAATATAAAATTACGGAATTCTTCTACATGAACTGCCGTTATACCGCCATGGCTTTGTGTTAACTTCAGTGCGTTAAAGAAGCTTTATTAACTTAAATATGTTAAACTAATGATTTGAAGATTTTCGAAATCGATTGCTAAATGCAAATATTTAAGAAAATCGACTTTATACCTAAATATAAGATTACGGAATTCTTCTAAATGCTTTGCCGTTATGCCGTTAGGATGTTTGTAGACTTCAGTAAGATAAAGAGGGTTAATTAACTTAAATATGTTAAACTAATGATTTGAAGCATTTCGATTTCGATTGCTAAATGAGTATATACAAGAAAATCGACTTTATACCTAAATATAAGATTACGTAATTCTTCTAAATGCTTTGCCGTTATGGCGTTAACTTAAAAATGTTAAACTAATGATTTGAGGCTAAATGTGTATATACAAGAAAATCGACTTTACACATAAATATAAGATTACGGAATGCTTCTAAATGCACTGCCGTTATACCGTTATGGCTTTATGTTAACTTCAGTTCGTTTAAGAAGGTTTATTAACTAAGATATGTTACACTAGTTATTTGAAGCATTTCGAAATCGATTGCTTAATGCTTAATGCTAAATGTGAATATACAACAAAATCGACTTTATACCTAAATATAAGATTACGGAATTCTTCTAAATGCTTTGCCGTTATACCGCCATGGCTTTGTGTTAACTTCAGTGCGTTAAAGAAGCTTTATTAACTTAAATATGTTAAACTAATAATTTGAAGATTTTCGAAATCGATTGCTAAATGCAAATATTCAAGAAAATCGACTTTATACCTGAATATAAGATTACGGAATTCTTCTAAATGCTTTGCCGTTATGGCGTTCAGGCGTTTGTGGACTTCAGTAAGATAAAGAGGGTTAATTAACTTAAATATGTTAAACTAATGATTTGAAGCGTTTCGATTTCAATTGCTAAATGTGTATATACAAGAAAATCGACTTTATACCTAAATATATGATAACGGAATTCTTCTACACGCACTGCCGTTATGCCGTTAAGGCGTTTGTAGACTTCAGTAAGATAAAGGGGGTTAATTAACTTAAATATGTTAAACTAATGATTTGAGGCATTTCGATATCGAATGCTAAATGTGTATATACAAGAAAATCGACTTTACACATAAATATAAGATTACGGAATTCTTCCAAATGCACTGCCGTTATACCGTTATGGCTTTATGTTAACTTCAGTAAGTTAAAGAAGGTTTATTAACTTAAATATGTTAAACCAGTTATTTGAAGCATTTCGATATCGATTGCTTAATGCATATATACACGAAAATCTACTTTATACCTAAATATAAGAGTACGGAATTCTTCCAAATGTACTATCGTAATGCCACCATGGCTTTATATCAACTTAAATACGCTAAAAAAAGGTTAATTAATTTAAATATGTTAAACTAATGATTTGAAGCATTTAGATATCGATTGCTAAATGTGTATATACAACAAAATCGACTTTATACCTAAATATAAGCTTACAGAATTCTTCTAAATGCACTGCCGTTATGCCGCCATGGCTTTGTGCTAACTTCAGTGCGTTAAATCATCTTTATTAACTTAAGTATATTAAACTAATGATTTGAAGCATTTCGATTTCGATTGCTAAATGAGTATATACAACAAAATCGACTTTATACCTAAATATAAGATTACGTAATTCTTCTAAATGCCTTGCCGTTATGCCGTTAAGGCGTTTGTAGACTTCAGTAAGATAGAGACGGTTAATTAATTTAAATATATTAAACTAATGATTTGAGGCATTTCGATATCGATTGCTAAATGTGTATATACAAGAAAATCGACTTTATACCTAAATATAAGATTACGGAATTCTTCTACATGAACTGCCGTTATGCCGGCATGGCTTTGTGTTAACTTCAGTGCGTTAAAGAAGCTTTATTAACTTAAATATGTTAAACTAATGATTTGAAGATTTTCGAAATCGATTGCTAAATGCATATAAACAACAAAATCGACTTTATACCTAAATATAAGATTACGGAATTCTTCTAAAGGCTTTGCCGTTATGCCGTAAAGGCGTTTGTAGACTCCAGTAAGATAAAGAGAGCTAATTAACTTAAATATGTTAAACTAATGATTTGAGGCATTTCGATATCGATTGCTAGATGTGTATATACAATAAAATCGACTTTATACCTAAATATATCATAACGGAATTTTTCTACATGCACTGCCGTTATGCCGTTAAGGCGTTTGTAGACTTCAGTAAGATAAAGAGGGTTAATTAAATTAAATATGTTAAACTAATGATTTGAGGCATTTCGATATCGATTGCTAAATGTGTATATACAAGCAAATCGACTTTATACTTAAATATAAGATTACGGAATTCTTCTACATGAATTGCCGTTATGCCGCCATGGCTTTGTGTTAACTTCAGTGCGTTAAAGAAGCTTTATTAACTTAAATATGTTAAACTAATGATTTGAAGATTTTCGAAATGGATTGCTAAGTGAGTATATACAAGAAAATCGACTTTATATCTAAATATAAGATTACGGAACTCTTCTAAGTGCTTTGTCGTTATGCCGTTAAGGCGTTTGTAGACTTCCGTAAGATAAAGAGGGTTAATTAACTTAAATATGTTAAACTAATGATTTGAAGCATTTCGATATCGATTGCTAAATGAGTATAAACAAGAAATCGACTTTTTACCTAAATATAAGATTACGGAATACTTCTAAATGCTTTGCCGTTATGCCGTTAAGGCGTTTGTGGACTTCAGTAGGATAAAGAGGGTTAATTAACTTAAATATGTTAAACTAATGTATTGAGGCACTTCGATATCGATTGCTAAATGTGTATATACAAGAAAATCGATTTTATACCTAAATATATGATAACGGAATTCTTCTACATGCACTGCCGTTATGCCGTTAAGGCGTTTGTGGACTTCAGTACGATAAAGGGGGTTAATTAACTTAAATATGTTAAACTAATGATTTGAGGCATTTCGATGTCGATTGCTAAATGTGTACATACAAGAAAATCGACTCTATACCTAAATATAAGATTAGGGAATTCTTCTACATGAACTGCCGTTGTGCCGCCATGGCTTTGTTTTAACTTCAGTAAAATAAAGAGGGTTAATAAACTTAATTATGTTAAACTAATGATTTGAAGTATTTCAAAATCGATTGCTTAATGCATATACACAACAAAATCGACTTTATACCTAAATGTAAGATTACGGAATTCTTTTAAATGCACTGCCGTTATGCCTTTATGGCTTTATGTTAACTTAAGTTCGTTTAAGAAGGTTTATTAACTTAGATATGTTAAACTAATTATTTGAAGCATTTCGATATCGTTTGCTGAATGCATATATACAAGAATATCGACTTTATACCTGAATATATGATTACGGAATTCTTCCAAATGTACTGTCGATATGCCACCATGGCTTTATATCAACTTCAATACGTTAAAAAAAGGATTTTGATATCGATATCTAAATGTGTGTATAAAAGAAAATCGACTTTATACCTAAATATAAGATTACGGAATTCTTCCAAATGCACTGCCGTTATACCGTTATGGCTTTACGTACACTTCAGTAGGAAAAATAAGGTTAATTAACTTAAATATGTTAAACTAATGAGTTGAACCATCTCGATGTCGATTGCTAATGTGTATTAACAACAAAATCGACTTTATACCTAAATATAAGATTACGGAATTCTTCTAAATCCACTGTCGTTATGCCGCCATGGCTTTATATCAACTTCAATACGTTAAAGAAGGTTAACTTACTTAAATATGGTAAACTAATGATTTGAAGCATTTCGATATCGATTGCTAAATGTGTATGTACAACAAACTCGACTTTTTACCTAAATATAAGCTTACGGAATTCTTCTAAATGCACTGCCGTTATGCCGCCATGGCTTTAAGCCAACTTCCGTTCGTTAAAGAAGGTTTATTAACATAAATATATTAAACTAATGATTTGAAGCTTTTCGATATCGATAGCTAAATGTATATATACAAGAAAATCGAATTTATACCAAATCATAAGATTACGGAATTCTTCCAAATGTACTGTCGTTATGCCGCCATGGCTTTATGTCACCTTCATTTCGTTAAAGAAGGCTATTTAACTTAAATATGTTAAACTAATGATTTGAAGCATTTCGTTATCGATTGCTAAATGTTTATTTACAAGAAAATCAACTTTATACATAAATATAAGATTACGGAATTCTTCGAAATGCACTGCCGTTATGCCGCCATGGCTCTATATCACCTTCATTACGTTAAAGAAGGTTAACTAACTTAAATATGTTAAACCAGTTATTTGAAGCATTTCGAAATCGATTGCTTAATGCATATATACAAGAAAATCGACTTTATACCTAAATATAAGAGTACGGAATTCTTACAAATGTACTGTCGTAATGCCACCATGGCTTTATATAAATTTAAATACGTTAAAAAAGGTTTATTAACTTTAATATGTTAAACTAATGATTTGAAGCATTTCGACATCGATAGCTAAATGTGTATATACAAGAAAATCGACTTTATACCTAATATAAGATTACGGAATTCTTCTAAATGCACTGCCGTTATGCTGCCATGGCTTTACATCAATTTCAATACGTTAAAGAAGGTTAATTAACTTAAATATGTTAAACTAATGATTTGAAGCATTTCGATATCGATTGCTAAATGCGTATATACAACAAAATCGGCTTTATACCTAAATATAAGATTACGGAATTCTTCTAAATGCACTGTCGTTATGCCGCCATGGCTCTATATCACCTTTATTACGTTAAAGAAGGTTAACTAACTTAAATATGTTAAACGAATGAGTTGCAGCATTTCGATATCGATAGCTAAATGCGTATATACAAGAAAATCGACTTTTTAGTTAAATATAAGATTACGGAATTCTTCCATATGCACTGCCGTTATACGGTTTTGGCTTTATGTAAACTTCAGTAAGATAAAGAAGGTTAATTAACTTAAATATGTTAAACTAATGATTTAAAGCATTTCGATATCGATTTATATACAACAAAATCGACCTTATACCTAAATATAAGATTACGGAATTCTTCCAAATCTACTGTCGTTATGACGCCATGCCTTTATATCAACTTCAATACGTTAAAGAAGGTTAATTCCCTTAAATATGTTAAACTAGTGATTTGAAGCATTTCGATATCGATTGCTAAATATGTATATACAAAAAAATCGACTTTATACCTAAATAAAAGATTAGGGAATTCTTCTAAATGCACTGTCGTTATGCCGCCATGGCTTTATATCACCTTCATTACGGTAAAGAAGGTTAACTAACTTAAATATGTTAAACTAATGATTTGAAGCAGTTCGATATCGATTGCTAAATGTGTATGTACAACAAAATCGAATTTATACCTAAATATAAGATAACGGAATTCATATAAATATCCTGCCGTTATGCCGTTATTGCTTTATGTTAACTTAAATATGTCAAACTAATGATTTAAAGCATTTCGATATCGATTGCTTAATGCATATATACAAGAAAATTGACTTTATACCTAAATATAAGATTACGGAATTCTTCCAAATGTACTGCCGTTATGCCACCATGGCCTTATATCAACTTCAATACGTTAAAAAAGGTTAATTAACTTAAATATGTTAAAATAATGGTTTGAAGCATTTAGATATCGATTGCTTATTGTGTATATACAAAAAAATCGACTTTATACCTAAATATAAGATTACGGAATTCTTCAAAATGTACTGTCGTTATGCCACCATGGCCTTATATCAACTTCAATATGTTAAAGAAGGTTAATTAACTTTAATATGTTAAACTAATGATTTGAGGCATTTCGATATCGATTGCTAAATGTGTATATACAACAAAATCGACTTTATACCTAAATATAAGATAACGAAATTCCCACAAATGCACTGCCGTTATACCGTTTGGCATTACGTGAACTTCAGTAAGATAAATAAGGTTAATTAACTTAAATATGTTAAACTAATGATTTGAAGCATTTCGATATCGATTG
>JAPZAG010002602.1:0-15689 GCA_027475135.1 Bactrocera correcta | reverse complement strand
GGCTAGTACAAGAAACTTGACTTTATACCTAAACATAGGATAACGGAATTCTTCCAAATGCACTGCCGTTATCCCGCCATGGCCTTATGTTAACTTTAGTTAGTTAAAGAAGGTTTATTAACTCAAATATGTTAAACCTGTTATTTGAAGCATTTCGATATTGATTGCTTAATGCATATATACAAGAAAATCGACTTTATACCTAAAAATAAGATTATGGAATTCTTCCAAATTACTGTCGTTATGACGCCATGGCTTTATTTCACCTTCAATATGTTAAAGATGGTTAATTAACTTAAGTATGTTAAACTAATGATTTGAAGCATTTCTATATCGATTTCTAAATGCATATATACAAGAAAATCGACTTTATACCTAAATATAAGATTACGGAATTCTTCCAAATTACTGTCGTTATGGCGCCATGGCTTTATTGCACCTTCAATACGTTAAAGATGGTTAATTAACTTTAATATGTTAAACTAATGATTTGAAGCATTTCGATATCGATTGCTAAATGTGTATATACAAGAAAATCGACTTTATACCTAAATATAAGATTACGGAATTCTTCCAAATGTACTGTCGTTATGCCGCCGTGGTTTGTATCAACTTCAATACGTTAAAGAAGGTTAATTTTTTTAAATATGTTAAACTAATGATTTGAAGCATTTCGATATCGACTGCTAAATGTGTGAATACAACAAAATCCACTTTATACCTAAATATAAAATTATAACATTACGGATTTCTTCTAAATGTACTGCCGTTATACCGTTAAGGCTTTATGTAGACCTCATTAAGCTAAAAAATGTTTATTAACTTAATATGTTAAACTAATGATTTGAAGCATTTCGATATCGATTGCTAAATGTGTATATACAAAAAAATCGAATTTATACCTAAATATAAGATGTTATGCCGCCATGGCTTTGTGTAAACTTCAGTGCGTTAAAGTAGGTTTGTTAGCTTAAATATGTTAAACTAATGATTTGAAGCATTTCGATATCGATTGCTAAATGAGTATATACAAGAAACTCGACTTCATACCTAAATATAAGATTACGGGATTCTTCCAAATGTACTGTCGTTATGACGCCTTGGCTTTATGTCACCTTCAATACGTTAAAGAAGGTTAACTAACTTAAATATGTTAAACTAATGATTTGAAGATTTTCGAAATCGGCTGCTAAATGCATATACACAACAAAATCGACTTTATACCTAAATATAAGATTACGGAATTCTTCCAAATGTACTGTCGTTATGCCGCCATGGCTTTATATCAACTTCAATACGTTAAAGAAGGTTAATTAACTTAAATTTGTTAAACTAATGATTGGAAGCATTTCGATATCGATTGCTAAATGAGTATATACAAGAAAATCGACTTAATACCTAAATATAAGATTACGTAATTCTTCTGAATGCTTTGCCGCTGTGCCGTTAAGGCGTTTGTAGACTTCAGTAAGATAAAGAGGGTTAAGTAACTTAAATATGTTAAACTAATGATTTGATGCATTTCGATATCGATTGCTAAATGTGTATATACAAGAAAATCGACTTTATACCTAAATATAAGATTACGGAATTCTTCTAAATGCACTGCCGTTATGCCGTTATGGCTTTATGTTAACTTCTGTTCGTTAAAGAAGGTTATTTTACTTAAATATATTAAACTAACGTTTTGAAGATTTTCGAAATCGATTGCTTAATGCACATATAAAAAAAAAATCGACTTTATACCTAAATATAAGATTACGGAATTCTTCTAAATGTACTGCCGTTATGCCGTTATGGCTTTATTTAAACTTCAGTACGATAAAGAAGGTTAATTAACCTAAATATGCTAAACCAGCTATTTGAAGATTTTCGATATCGATTGCTTAATGCATATATACAAGAAAATCGACTTTATACCTAAATATAAGATTACGGAATTCTTCCAAATGTACTGTCGTTATGCCGCCATGGCTTTATATCAACGTCAATACGTTAAAGAAGGTTAATTAACTTAAATTTGTTAAACTAGTGATTTGAAGCATTTCGATATCGATTGCTAAATGTGTATATACAAGAAAATCGAATTCATACCTAAATATAAGATTACGTAATTCTTCTAAATGCACTGCCGTTATGCCGTTATGGCTTTATATTAACTTCAGTTCGTTAAAGAAGGTTTATTAACTTAAATATGTTAAACCAGTTATTTGAAGCATTTCGATATCGATTGCTTAATGCATATATACAAGAAAATCGACTTTATACCTAAATATAAGATTACGGAATTCTTCCAAATGTACTGTCGTTATGCCGCCATGGCTTTATATCAACTTCAATACGTTAAAGAAGGTTAATTAACTTAAATTTGTTAAACTAATGATTTGAAGCATTTCGATATCGATTGCTAAATGTGTATATACAAGAAAATCGACTTTATACCTAAATATAAGATTACGGAATTCTTCTAAATGCACTGCTGTTATGCCATTATGGCTTCATTTTAGCTTCAGTTCGTTTAAGAAGGTTCATTAACTTAGATATGTTACACCAGTTATTTGAAGCATTTTGAAATCGATTGCTTAATGCATATATACAAGAAAATCGACTTTCTACCTAAATATAAGTTTACGGAATTCTTCTAAATGCACTGCTGTTATGCCGTTATGGCTTTATGTTAACTTCTGTTCGTTAAAGAAGGTTAATTTACTTAAATATATTAAACTAACGTTTTGAAGATTTTCGAAATCGATTGCTAAATGCATATATACAAAAAAATCGACTTTATACCTAAATATAAGATTACGGAATTCTTCTAAATGTACTACCGTTATGCCGTTATGGCTTTATTTAAACTTCAGTACGATAAAGAAGGTTAATTAACCTAAATATGCTAAACCAGCTATTTGAAGATTTTCGATATCGATTGCTAAATGCATATATACAAAAAAATCGACTTTATACCTAAATATAAGATTACGGAATTCTTCAAATGTACTGCCGTTATGCCGTTAAGGCGTTTGCAGACTTCAGTAAGATAAAGAGGGTTAATTAACTTAAATATGTTAAACTAATGATTTAAAGATTTTCGAAATCGATTGCTAAATGAGTATATACAAGAAAATCGAATTCATACCTAAATATAAGATTACGTAATTCTTCTAAATGCACTGCCGTTATGCCGTTATGGCTTTATATTAACTTCAGTTCGTTAAAGAAGGTTTATTAACTTAAATATGTTAAACCAGTTATTTGAAGCATTTCGATATCGATTGCTTAATGCATATATACAAGAAAATCGACTTTATACCTAAATATAAGACTACGGAATTCTTCCAAATGTACTGTCGTTATGCCGCCATGGCTCTTTATCAACTTCAATACGGTAAAGAAGGTTAATTAACTTAAATATGTTAAACTAATGATTTGAAGCATTTCGATATCGCTTGCTAACTGTGTATATACAAGAAAATCGAATTTATACCTAAATATAAGATAACTGAATTCTTCTAAATGCACCGCCGTTATGCCGTTAAGGCTTTATGTAGACTTCAGCGCGTTAAAGAAGGTTTATTAACTTAAATATGTTAAACTAATGATTTGAAGCATTTCGATATCGATTGCTGAATACGATATACAAGAAAATCGACTTTATACCTAAATATAAGATTACGGAATTCTTCCAAATGTACTGTCGTTATGCCGCCATGGCTTTGTATCAACTTCAATACGTTAAAGAAGTTTAATTATTTTAAATATGTTAAACTAATGGTTTGAAGCATTTTGGCATCGCTTGCTAAATGAGTATATACAAGAAAGTCAAATTTATACCTAAATATAAGATAACGGAATTCTTCTAAATGCAGTGCAGTTATACCGTTAAGGCTTTATGTAAACTTCAGTGCGTTAAAGAAGTTTTATTAACTTAAATATGTTAAACTAATGATTTGAAGCTTTTCGCTATCGATTGCTAAATGCATATATACAAGAAAGTCGAATTTATACCTAAATATAAAATTGCGGAATTCTTCTAAATGCAGTGCAGTTATACCGCCATGGCTTCATGTCACCTTCGGTAGGTTAAAGAAGGTAATTTTACTTATATATGTTAAACTAATGATTTAAAGCATTTCGATATCGATTGCTTAATGTGCTAGTACGAGAAACTTGACATTATACCTAAACATAGGATAACGGAATTCTTCCAAATGCACTGCCGTTATCCCGCCATGGCCTTATGTTAACTTTAGTTAGTTAAAGAAGGTTTATTAACTCAAATATGTTAAACCTGTTATTTGAAGCATTTCGATATCGATTGCTTAATGCATATATACAAGAAAATCGACTTTGTACCTAAAAATAAGATTATGGAATTCTTCCAAATTACTGTCGTTATGACGCCATGGCTTTATTTCACCTTCAATACGTTAAAGATGGTTAATTAACTTAAGTATGTTAAACTAATGATTTGAAACATTTCGATATCGATTGCTAAATGTGTGAGTACAAGAAACTTGACTTTATAATTAAATATAGGATAACGGAATTCTTCCAAATGCACTGCCGTTATTCCCCCATGGCCTTATGTTAACTTCAGCTAGTTAAAGAAGGTTTATTAACTCAAATATGTTAAACCAGTTATTTGAAGTATTTCGATATCGATTGCTTAATGCATATATCCAAGAAAATCGACTTTATACCTAAATATAAGTTTACGGAGTTCTTCCAAATGTACTTTCGTTACGCCGCCATGGTTTGTGTCAACTTCAATACGTTAAAGAAGGTTAATTATTTTAAATATGTTAAACAAATGGTTTGAAGCATTTCGATATCGACTGCTAAATGTGTGAGTACAACAAAATCCACTTTATACCTAAATATAAAATTATAACATTACGGAGTTCTTCTAAATGTACTGCCGTTATACCGTTAAGGCTTTATGTAGACCTCATTAAGCTAAAAAATGTTTATTAACTCAATATGTTAAACTAATGATTTGAAGCATTTCGATATCGATTACTAAATGTGTATATACAAAAAAATCGAATTTATACCTAAATATAAGATGTTATGCCGCCATGGCTTTGTGTAAACTTCAGTGGGTTAAAGTAGGTTTGCTAACTTAAATATGTTAAACTAGTGATTTGAAGCATTTCGATATCGATTGCTAAATGAGTATATACAAGAAAATCGACTTCATACCTAAATATAAGATTACGGGATTCTTCCAAATGTACTGTCGTTATGTCGCCATGGCTTTATATCACCTTCAATACGTTAAAGAAGGTTAATTAGCTTAAATATGTTAAACTAATGATTTGAAGATTTTCGAAATCGACTGCTAAATGCATATATACAAGAAAATCGACTTTATACCTAAATATAAGATTACGGAATTCTTCCAAATGTACTGTCGTTATGCCACCATGGCTTTATATCGACTTCAATACGTTAAAGAAGGTTAATTAACTTAAATTTGTTAAACTAATGATTTGAAGCATTTCGATATCGATTGCTAAATGTGTATATACAAAAAAATCGAATTTATACCTAAATATAAGATTACGGAATTCTTCTACATGCACTGCCGTTATGCCGCCATGGCTTTGTGTTAACTTCAGTGCGTTAAAGTAGGTTCGTTAACTTAAATATGTTAAACTAATGATTTAAAGCATTTCGATATCGATTGCTAAATGAGTATATACCAGAAAATCGACTTAATACCTAAAAATAAGATTACGTAATTCTTCTAAATGCTTTGCCGTTATGCCGTTAAGGCGTTTGTCGACTTCAGTAAGATAAAGAGGGTTAATTAACTTAAATATGTTAAACTAATGATTTGAAGCATTTCGATATCGATTGCTAAATGTGTATATACAAGAAAATCGACTTTATACCGAAACACAAGATTACGGAATTCTTCTAAATGCACTGCCGTTATGCCGGTACGGCTTCATTTTAACTTCAGTTCGTTTAAGAAGGTTTATTAATTTAGATATGTTACACCAGTTATTTGAAGCATTTTGAAATCGATTGCTTAATGCATATATATAAGAAAATCGACTTTCTACCTAAATATAAGTTTACGGAATTCTTGCAAATGTACTGTCGCTATGCCGCCATGGCTTTTTATCAACTTCAATATGTTATAGAAGGATAATTAACTTAAATATGTTGAACTAATGTTTTAAAGATATTCGAAATCGATTGCTAAATGCATATATACAAAAAAATCGACTTTATACCTAAATATAAGATTACGCAATTCTTCAAATGTACTGCCGTTATGCCGTTAAGGCGTTTGCAGACTTCAGTAAGATAAAGAGGGTTAATTAACTTAAATATGTTAAACTAATGATTTAAATATTTTCGAAATCGATTGCTAAATGCATATATACAACAAATTCGACTTAATACTTAAATATAAGATTACGGATTTCTTCTACATGCTCTGCCGTTATGCCGCCATGGCTTTGTGTTATCTTCGGTTTAAAGTAGGTTCGTTAACTTAAATATGTTAAACTAATGATTTAAAGCATTTCGATATCGATTGCTAAATGAGTATATACAAGAAAATCGACTTAATACCTAAATATAAGATTACGTAATTCTTCTAAATGCTTTGCCGTTATGCCGTTAAGGCGTTTGTCGACTTCAGTAAGATAAAGAGGGTTAATTAACTTAAATATGTTAAACTAATGATGTGAAGCATTTCGATATCGATTGCCAAATGAGTATATACAAGAAAATCGACTTTATACCTAAATATAAGATTACGGAATTCTTCTACATGCATTGCCGTTATGCCGTTAAGGCGTTTGAAGACTTCAGTAAGATAAAAAGGGTTAATTAACTTAAATATGTTAAACTAATGATTTGAGGCATTTTGATATCGATTGCTATATGTGTATATACAAGAAAATCGACTTTATACCTAAATATAAGATTACGGAATTCTTTTAAATGCACTGCCGTTATGCAGTTATGGCTTGATGTTAACTTCTGTTCGTTAAAGAAGGTTTATTGACTTAAGAATGTTAAACTAATGATTTGAAGTTTTTCGAAATCGATTGCTAAATTCATATATACAAGAAAATCTTCTTTATACCTAAATATAAGATTACGGAATTCTTCCAAATGTACTGCCGTTATGCCGTCATGGCTTTATATCAACTTCAATATGTTAAAGAAGGTTAATTAACTTAAATATGTTAAACTAATGATTTGGGGCATTTCGATATCGATTGCTAAATGTGTATATACAACAAAATCGACTTTATACCTAAAAATAAAATTACGAAATTCTCCCAAATGCACTGCCGTTATACCGTTATGGCTTTATGTAAACTTCAGTAAGATAAAGAAGGTTAATTAACTTAAATATGTTAAACTAATGATTTGAAGCATTTCGATATCGATTGCTAAATGCGTATATACAAGAAAACCGACATTATACCTAAATATAAGATTACGGAATTCTTCCAAATGCATTGCCGTTATTCCGCCGTGGCTTTATGTCAACTTCAGTTCGTTAAAGTAGGTTTGTTAACGTAAATATGTTAAACAAATGATTTGAAGCATTTCGATATCGATTTCTAAATGCATATATACCAGAAAATCGACTATATACCTAAATAAAAGATTACGGAATTCTTTCAAATTACTGTCGTTATGGCGTTAAGGCTTTATTTCACCTTAAATACGTTAAAGATGGTTATTTAACTTTAATATGTTAAACTAATGATTTGAAGCATTTCGATATCGATTGCTAAATGTGTAAATACAAGAAAATCGACTATATACCTAAATATAAGATTACGGAACTCTTCTACCTGCACTGTCGTTATGCCGCCATGGCTTTATATCACCTTCATTACGTTAAAGAAGGTTAACTAACTTAAAAATGTTAAACGAATGATTTGAAGCATTTCGATATCGCTTGCTAAATGTGTATATACAAGAAAATCGACTTTATACCTAAATATAAGATTACGGAATTCTTCTAAATGCACTGTCGTTATGCCGCCATGGCTCTATATCACCTTCATTACGTTAAAGAAGGTTAATTAACTTAAATATGTTAAACTAATGATTTGAAGCATTTTGATATCGATTGCTTAATGCGTATATACAACAAAATCGGCTTTATACCTAAATATAAGATTACGGAATTCTTCTAAATGCACTGTCTTTATGCCGCCATGGCTCTATATCACCTTCATTACGTTAAAGAAGGTTAACTAACTTAAGTATGTTAAACTAATGATTTGAAGCATTTCGATATCGCTTGCTAAATGTGTATATACAAGAAAATCGACTTTATACCTAAATATAAGATTACGGAATTCTTTTAAATGCACTGCCGTTATGCAGTTATGGCTTCATGTTAACTTCTGTTCGTTAAAGAAGGTTTATTGACTTAAGTATGTTAAACTAATGATTTGAAGATTTTCGAAATCGATTGCTAAATTCATATATACAAGAAAATCTTCTTTATACCTAAATATAAGATTACGAAATTCTTCCAAATGTACTGTCGTTATGCCGCCATGGTTTGTATCAACTTCAATACGCTAAAGAAGGTTAATTATTTTAAGTATGTTAAACTAATGGTTTGAAGCATTTCGATATCGACCGCTAAATGTGTAAATACAACAAAATCGACTTTATACCTAAATATAAAATTATAACATTACAGAGTTCTTCTAAATGCACTGCCGTTGTACCGTTAGGGCTTTATGTAGACCTCATTAAGCTAAAAAATGCTTATTAACTAAATATGTTAAACTAATGATTTGAAGCATTTCGATATCGATTTCTAAATGTGTATATGCAAAAAAAAACGAATTTATACCTAAATATAAGCCGTTATGCCGCCATGGCTTTGTGTTAACTTCAGTGCGTTAAAGTAGGTTTGTTAACTTAAATATGTTAAACCAGTTATTTGAACCATTTCGATATCGATTGCTTAAAGCATATATACAAGAAAATCGACTTTATACCTAAATATAAGATTACGGAATTCTTCCAAATGTACTGTCGTTATGCCACCATGGCTTTATATCAACTTCAATACGTTAAAAAAGGTTAATTAACTTAAATATGTTAAACTAATGGTTTGAAGCATTTAGATATCGATTGCTAAATGTGTATACACAAAAAAAATCGAATTTATACCTAAATATAAGATTACGGATTTCTTCTACATGCACTGCCGTTATGCCGCCATGGCTTTGTGTTAACTTCAGTGCGTTAAAGTAGGTTTGTTAACGTAAATATGTCAAACTAATGATTTGAAGCATTTCGATATCGATTGCTAAATGAGTATATACAACAAAATCGACTTTATTCCTAAATATAAGATTACGTAAATCTTCTAAATGCACTGCCGTTATGCCGTTAAGGCTGATTAACTTATATTTAAGTTAATTAACCTTGTTTAACGTATTGAAGTTGATGTAAAGCCATGGCAGCATAACGACAATACATTTGGAAGAATTCCGTAGTCTTGTTTTTATGTATAAAGTTGATTTTCTTGTATATACCCATTTAGCAATCGATATCGAAATGCTTCAAATCATTACTTTAACATATTTAAGTTAATAAACCTTCTTTAACGAACGGAAGTTGGCTTAAAGCCATGGCGGCATAACGGCAGTGCATTTAGAAGAATTCCGTAATCTTATATGAGGTATAAGGTCGATTTTCTTGTATATACACATTTAGCTATACATATCGAAATGCTTCAAATCATTAGTTTAACATATTTAAGTTAATTAACCTTATTTATCTTACTGAAGTTCACATAAAGCCATAACGGTATAACGGCAGTGCATTTGTGGGAATTTCGTTATCTTATATTTAGGTATAAAGTCGATCTTGTTTTATATACACATTTAGCAATCGATATCGAAATGCCTCAAATCATTAGTTTAACATATTTAAGTTAATTAACCTTCTTTAACATATTGAAGTTGATATAAGGCCATGGTGGCATAACGGCAGTACATTTGGAAGAATTCCGTAATCTTATATTTAGGTATAAAGAAGATTTTCTTGTATATATGAATATAGCAATCGATTTCGAAAATCTTCAAATCATTAGTTTAACATACTTAAGTCAATAAACCTTCTTTAACGAACAGAAGTTAACATGAAGCCATAACTGCATAACGGCAGTGCATTTAAAAGAATTCCGTAATCTTATATTTAGGTATAAAGTCGATTTTCTTGTATATACACATATAGCAATCGATATCAAAATGCCTCAACTCATTAGTTTAACATATTAAAGTTAATTAACCCTCTTTGTCTTACCGAAGTCTTCAAACGCCTTAACGGCATAACGGCAATGCAAGTAGAAGAATTCCGTAATCTTATATTTAGGTATAAAGTCGATTTTCTTGTATATACTCATTTGGCAATCGATATCGAAATGCTTCACATCATTAGTTTGACATATTTAAGTTAAAAAACCTACTTTAAACCGAAGATAACACAAAGCCATAGCGGCATAACGGGAGTGTATTTCGATGAATTCCGTAATCTTATATTTAGGTATAAAGTCGACTTTCTTGTATATACTCATTTAGCAATCGATATCGAAAATGCTTCAAATCATAAGTTTAACATATTTAAGTTAATTAACCTTCTTTAACGTAATGAAGGTGATATAAAGCCATAACGGCATAAAGGGAGTGTATTTCGATGAATTCCGTAATCTTATATTTAGGTATAAAGTCGACTTTCTTGTATATACTCATTTAGCAATCTATATCGAAATGCTTCAAATCATTAGTTTAATATATTTAAGTTAATAAAGCTTCTTTAACGCACTGAAGTTAACATAAAGCCATGGCGGCATAACGGCAGTGTATGTAGAAGAATTCCGTAATCTTATATTTAGGTATAAAGTCGATTTTATTGTATATATACATATAGCAATCGATATCGAAATGCTTCAAATCATTAGTTTAAAATATTTAAGTTCATAAACCTTCTTTAACGAACTGAAGTTGGCATAAAGCAATGGCGGCATAACAGCAGTGCATTTAGAAGAATTCCGTAATCTTATATTTAGGCATAAAGTCGATTTTCTTGTATATACACATTTAGCAATCGATAACGAAATGCTTCAAATCATTAGTTTATCATATATAAGTTAATTAACCTTATTTATCTTACTGAAGTTTACATAAAGCCATAACGGTATAACGACAGTGCATTTGGAAGAATTCCGTAATCTTATATTTAGGTATAAAGTCGATTTTCTTGTATATATGTATTTCGCAATCGATATCGAGATGCTTCAACTCATTAGTTTAACATATTTAAGTTAATAAACCTTCTTTAACGAACTGAGTTGCATAAAGCATGGCGGCATAAGCAGTACATGTAGAAGAATTCCGTTAGGTTATATTTAGGTATAAAGTCGATTTTCTTGTATATACACATTTAGCAATCGATATCGAGATGCTGTAAATCATTAGTTTAACAACTTTAAGTTAATTAGCCTTCTTTAACGTAATGAAGGTGATATAAAGCCATGGCGGCATAACGACAGTACATTTGGAAGTATTCCGTAATCTTATGTTTAGTATAAATTCGATTTTCTTTTATATAAACATATAGCTATCGATATCGAAATGCTTCAAATAACTGGTTTAACATATTTAAGTTAATAAACCTTCTTTAACGAACTGAACATAAATCCATAACGGCATAACGGCAGTGCATTTAGAATAATTCCGTTATCTTATATTAATGTATAAAGTCGATTTTCTTGCATATACACATTTAGCAATCGATATCGAAATGCTTCAAATCATTAGTTTAACAATTTAAGTTAATAAGCCTTCTTTAACGAACGCAAGTTGGCTTAAAACCTTGGCGGCATAACGGCAGTGCATTTATAAAAATTCCGTAATCTTATATTTATGTATAAAGTCGATTTTCTTATATATACACATTTAGCAATCGATATCGAAATGCTTCAAATCATTAGTTTAACATATTTAAGTTAACTAACCTTCTTTATCTTACTGAAGTTTACATAAAGCCATAACGGTATAAGGGCAGTGCATTTGGATGAATTCCGTAATCTTATATTAAGGTAAAAAGTCGATTTTGTTGTATATACACATTTAGCAATCGATATCGAAATGCTTCAAATCATTAGTTTAATATATTTCAGTTAATAACGCTTCTTTAACGCACTGAAGTTAACATAAAGCCATGGCGGCATAACGGCAGTGTATGTAGAAGAATTACGTTATCTTATATTTAGGTATAAAGTCGATTTTCTTGTATATAGACATATAGCAATCGATATCGAAATGCTTCAAATCATTAGTTTAAAATATTTAAGTTCATAAACCTTCTTTAACGAACTGAAGTTGGCATAAAGCAATGGCGGCATAACAGCAGTGCATTTAGAAAAATTCCGTAATCCTATATTTAGGTATAAAGTCGATTTTGTTGTATATACGCATTAAGCTATCGATATCGAAATGCTTCAAATAACTGGTTTAACATATTTAAGTTAATAAACCTTCTTTAACGAACTGAACATAAATCCATAACGGCATAACGGCAGTGCATTTAGAATAATTCCGTTATCTTATATTAATGTATAAAGTCGATTTTCTTGCATATACACATTTAGCAATCGATATCGAAATGCTTCAAATCATTAGTTTAACACATTTAAGTTAATAAGCCTTCTTTAACGAACGCAAGTTGGCTTAAAACCTTGGCGGCATAACGGCAGTGCATTTATAAAAATTCCGTAATCTTATATTTATGTATAAAGTCGATTTTCTTATATATACACATTTAGCAATCGATATCGAAATGCTTCAAATCATTAGTTTAACATATTTAAGTTAACTAACCTTCTTTATCTTACTGAAGTTTACATAAAGCCATAACGGTATAAGGGCAGTGCATTTGGATGAATTCCGTAATCTTATATTAAGGTAAAAAGTCGATTTTGTTGTATATACACATTTAGCAATCGATATCGAAATGCTTCAAATCATTAGTTTAATATATTTCAGTTAATAACGCTTCTTTAACGCACTGAAGTTAACATAAAGCCATGGCGGCATAACGGCAGTGTATGTAGAAGAATTACGTTATCTTATATTTAGGTATAAAGTCGATTTTCTTGTATATAGACATATAGCAATCGATATCGAAATGCTTCAAATCATTAGTTTAAAATATTTAAGTTCATAAACCTTCTTTAACGAACTGAAGTTGGCATAAAGCAATGGCGGCATAACAGCAGTGCATTTAGAAAAATTCCGTAATCCTATATTTAGGTATAAAGTCGATTTTGTTGTATATACGCATTAAGCAATCGATATCGAAATGCTTCAAATAACTGGTTTAACATATTTAAGTTAATAAACCTTCTTTAACGAACTGAACATAAATCCATAACTGCATAACGGCAGTGCATTTAGAATAATTCCGTTATCTTATATTAATGTATAAAGTCGATTTTCTTGCATATACACATTTAGCAATCGATATCGAAATGCTTCAAATCATTAGTTTAACATATTTAAGTTAATAAGCCTTCTTTAACGAACGCAAGTTGGCTTAAAACCTTGGCGGCATAACGGCAGTGCATTTATAAAAATTCCGTAATCTTATATTTATGTATAAAGTCGATTTTCTTATATATACACATTTAGCAATCGATATCGAAATGCTTCAAATCATTAGTTTAACATATTTAAGTTAATTAATCTTCTTTAACGAACAGAAGTTTGCATATAGCCATGACGGCATAACGGCAGTGCATGTAGAAGAATTCCGTAATCTTATATTTAGGTATAAAGTTGATTTTCTTGTATATACATATTTAGCTATCGATATTGAAATGCTTCAAATCATTAGTTTAACATATTAAGTTAATAAGCATTTTTTAGCTTACTGAAGTCTACATAAAGCCTTAACGGTATAACAGCAGTGCATTTAGAAGAATTCCGTAATGTTATAATTTTATATTTAGGTATAACGTCGATTTTCTTGTATTTACACATTTAGCAATCGAAATCGAAATGCTTCAAAACATTAGTTTAACATATTTAAAATAATTTACCTTCTTTAACTTATTGAAGGTGATATAAAGCCATGGCGGCATAACGACAGTACATGTGGAAGAATTCCGTAATCTTATATTTAGGTATAAAGTCGATTTTCTTGTATATACACATTTTTCAATCGATATCAAAATGCTTCAAATAACTGGTTTAGCATATTTAAGTTAATTAACTTTCTTTATCTTACTGAAGTTTACATAGAGCCATAACAACATAACGGCAGTATATGTGGCAGAATTCCGTAATCTTATATTAAGGTATAAAGTCGATTTTATTGTACATACACATTTAGCAATCGATATCGAAATGCTTCATCTCATAAGTTTAACATATTTAAGTTAATAAACCTTCTTTAACGTACTGAAATTTATATAAAGCCATAACGGCATAACGGCAGTGTATTTCGAAGAATTCCGTAATCTTATATTTAGATATAAAGCCGAATTTGTTGTATATACGCATTTAGCAATCGATATCGAAATTCTTCAAATCATAAGTTTAACATATTTAAAATAATTAACCTTCTTTAACGTAATGAAGGTGATATAAAGCCATGGCGGCCTAACTAGAGTGCATTTAGAAGAATTCCGTAATCTTATATTTAGGTATAAATTCGATTTTGTGTTATAAACGCATTTAGCAATCGATATCGAAATGCTCCAAAAAACTGGTTTAGCATATTTAGGTTAATTAATTTTCTTTATCTTACTGAAGTTTACATAAAGCCATAACGGCATAACGGCAGTATATTTGGGTGAATTCCGTAATCTTTTACTTAGGTAAAAAATTGATTTTCTTGTACATACACATTTAGCAATGGATATCGAAATGCTTCAAATCATTAGTTAAACATATTTAAGTAAATTAATCCTCTTTTTCTTACTGAAGTCTACAAAAGCCTTAACGGCATAACGGCAGTGGAAAAGTTTGGAAAAGTTCCGTAATCTTATATTTAGGTATTAAGTCGATTTTGTTGTATATATGCATTCAGCAATCGACATCGAAATGCTTCAAATCATGAGTTTAACATATTTAAGATAATTAACCCTCTTTATCTTACTGAAGTCTACAAAAGCCTTAACGGCATAACGGCAGTGCATTTAGAAGAATTCCGTAATCCTCTATTTAGGTATAAAGTCGATTTTTTTTGTATATACTCATTTAGCAATCCATATCGAAATGCTTCGAATCATTAGTTTAACATATTTAAGTTAATTAACCCTCTTTATCTTACTGAAGTCTACAAAAGCCTTAACGGCATAACGGCAGTGCATTTCGAAGAATTCCGTAATCTTATATTTAGGTGTAAAGTCGATTTTCTTGTATATACTCATTTAGCAATCGATATCGAAATGCTTCAAATCATTAGTTTAACATATTTAAGTTAATTAACCTTCTTTAACGTAATGAAGGTGATATAAAGCCATGGCAGCATAACGACAGTGCATTTAGAAGAATTTCGTAATCTTATATTTAGGTATATAGTCGATTTTCTTGTATTTACACATTTAGCAATCGATATCGAAAATCTTCAAATCATTAGTTTAACATATTTAAGTTAATAAACCTTCTTTA
>JAPZAG010002601.1:0-15708 GCA_027475135.1 Bactrocera correcta | reverse complement strand
CTAGAGAACACCAGTTGATTAAATGCTAAATCGAAATAGCAAGGTAAGGCAAGAGAGTGCTCTTCCTCTATTAACATCATCTGATACATTATTATATATTTATTTCTTCGAATCTGCCCCCACTTTTCTTAACGAGGTGCAAGACCAAAATGACCTCTGTAAAATGTTAAGCAGACACATATATGAAAAGAAAGTTGCAGACTGGAAGGAATTTAAACACAAATACGCAAACCTAAACAAACTACGCGAAAAGGTATGCTACCCCAACAACATCTCAAGACAGCAAGCAACAATCTTTACTCGATTAAGGATCGGGCACACGCAAATCACTCACCAACATCTTCTTGGCGGCAATCCTATACCATCATGTCCATTCTGTCCCAGCACATTATCCATGGAACATGTATTCAATATCTGTCCAGCACTAGAGAGTATTAGGCAAAAACACTTTAATTCTAGTAAATCCCAAAACATTGTTAAATACACCATCTTTCGCAAACATTGTTAATATATGCAATTTTATAAAAGAATGTAATTTTTATAATAAAATATAAACTTTGTAACTTTATACTATTATATCGGAGGCGATGGCCACAGTAGCTTGTACTCCTTTCTTACTATTAGGTTTAATATTTTGTATATTTTTCCTAATAAAAATAATAATAATAATAATAATATTTACTTCCACAACTATATATTCCGTCTCTATGCGAATAAAATGGTCCTGTAATAAATGGTGAACCAGCTGATAATTCCATCTTATGTTGTATGCACTATCTCAAAATTCAGCGATCTTCATTATGGGTATTATGCTCACAAGTCTCTCAGCAAAAATCTTAGTTTCGCTCGTTGAGAGAGCAATTTATTTCTTAGATTTCTCCACTGCTTAGAAAAGCATACCTAAATCCACAAGCAAATGCGTTCATATCCTGGATTTTATAGAGTGACATTTTTTTCATATTTTTCTAATTCAACAGTAGTTACAATTTTCTAAACATTGGCTTGGAAATTAAGAAGCGACTTGAGGTTTTCTTTTGAGATTGGAAGAGAACAAATATTTCGCCTTCTCATTGTTCCGAGCACATGATTCCTAATAAATCTTAATTGTAAACGTATTGCCAAGGTTTTCGAATAAATAAAAAGTCATACTATCTACTAATAGATGGTACTTAAAACCTCAATACCTCAGTCAATAAACATTTTACACGCGTATCTATTGCTTCTCAACTGCATCAACTGAAATTGCTTAAAATCTAAAAAATAATAATTATCTTTGACACGAGAGTCAGTTACACATTTTTCTACGCGGTTTTTATGACTCTCTCCAGATAGTCAATGGTTCACTATGTATATCAGCCACAAACTTTTCTTATCAATATTAGAGGCAGAGATAACTTTACTAACTTAAACTTAAACTCTTAAATAAATTGTAAATTAAACTTTAATTTAAACGCTACCTGAAATTCTTGTCGGAACTTTACTAAAACTCTAAACTAAATCTAACTTAAATTCGAATTTAAACTCCAATTTAAATAGTAAGTTCAACTCTAACTTAAATTCTAATTTAAATACTTAATTAAACTCTAACTTAAACTCTAACTCAAACTCTATCTGAATTTCCAACTTAAACTCAAACTTAACTCCAACTTAAACTCTAACTTAAACTCTTATTTAAACTCTAATTAAAACTCTAACCTAAACTCTATTTGAACTCTAACTCAAACTCTAACTTCAACTTCAACTTAAACTCGAACTTAACTACAACTTAAACTCGAACTTAAACTCGAACTTAAGCTCGAATTAAACTCTAACTTAAATCTAACTTAACTCTAATTTAAACTCTAACTTAAACTCTAATTTAAACTCTAACTCAAACTCTAACCCAAACTCTTACTTCAACTTCAGCTTAAACTCGAACTTAACTCCAACTTAAACTTTAACTTAAATCTAACTTAAACTATAACTTAAAATCTAACTTAAACTCTAATCTTAACTCTATTTAAACTCAAACCTAAACTCTAACTCAAACTCTAACTTAAACCAACTTAAAATCGAACTTAACCCCAACTTAAGCTTTAACTTAAACTCTAACTTGAACTCCAACTTAATTTTGAACTTAACTACAACTTAAGCTCGAACTTAACTCCAACTTAAACTCTAACATAAACTTTAACTTAACCTCTAACTTAAATCTAACTTGAACTCTCATTTAAACTCTAACTGAAACTCTAATTTAAATTCTTAATTATACTCTAATTTAAAATCTAACTCAAACTCTAACTTAAACTCCAAATTTAACTCGAACTTAACTCCAACTTAAACTCTAACTTAAACTATAACTTAATCTCTAACTCAAACTCTAACTTAAACTTCAACTTAAATTCAAACTTAACACCAACTTGAGCTCTAACATAAACTTTAACTTAATCTCTAACTCAAACTGAAACTCTAATTTATATTCTTAATTAAACTCTAATTTAAACTCAAACTCTAACTTAACTCCAACTTAAACTCTAACTTAAACTTTCATTTAAACTCTAACTGAAACTCTAATTTAAACTCTAACTTAAGCTCCAACTTAAACTCGAACTTAACTCCAACTTAAACTTGAACTTAAACTATAAGTTAATCTCTAACTTAAGCTCCAACTTAAACTCGAACTTAACTCTAACTCAAACTCTAACCCAAACTCTAGATTAAACTCCAGCTTAAACTCGAACTTAACTCCGACCTAAACTTTAACTTAAATCTAACCCAAACTCTAACTTAACTCCAACTTAAACTCTAATTTAAACTCTAACTTAAACTCTGACTGAAACTTTAAAATAAACTCTACCAATTTTAGTATATCTGAATTTTGACTTACTCTTGCATATCTTGTGTTAAACAAATGTTTTGAGGTCTTCTCTTGTAAGTCAAGGAAACTACTAAACATAGCAGTGCCTTCTTTTAATTTTTTTTACAGTTCTTTCATGCTTAGATAATCATTTTTTCTTCCGGTATAATCATTAGCTGCGTGGCCCTTTGGTACGTGCAGTTTATTACAGGTGTTCAATTTAGTTTCTCTTATGCAGCAAGTTCCGGTAGCTATTGCCCGCTTTATGAGTGCTCATATATAAATACAACTCTGTGTGTCGTACGTCTGACTGTGTGTGGCAGCCAAATAAAGCAATGGCAGCAGTCTCAAGCATTTCAATGGCATTCGTAGCAGCAACAATGCAACGTCAGCAACATCGTCAGCAATATCATCAACGTTATCATCATTTTTATCATCATTTTTATCATCATACATATTTATCAGGTATGGCCGTTGCATGCCACAAATAACACTGTTCATTATCATATTCATATCTGTTGTTTATGCGCCGAGATCTCTGACTTTTTATTTGTGCTGCTATCATTGTTATTGCTGCTGTAAGAGTGTCTGCAACTGCCATCGATTTGTGGCAGCCAACGGCAAGTTTTGCTTCATTGCTGCCTTATTTTGTTTTCCCTGCCAGTATTTGTGCAGTCTGTTCTTGGCTTGTTTATTGCCGCTGACTTGACGCATATTACCAACAAACAAACAACACACCAAGTACTTACTGCTTTACTCGCTGTCGTTAGCTGCCATTGTTGCTGCTTTAGCATTCACCTACTTTTCACCTTGTTAGCCGCTGCCCATCTCACGTCAAGACGGCTGACGTTGCTGACGCCGCTGTTCATGGCTGTTGTTATCGCTTTGCGCTGATGTTTTTAACGGTGTTGTTACTTTTGCTGCTCACGCCGAGATTACCGGCTGCGCACACCGTCGGTGTTGTCGGTGCTGTCGACAGTTGTTATTACTGCCAGCTCCAACTACACCACCATATGGTGGTGGCTTACAGCGCTGACTTGCCCATAGTTTAGGTGAATTTGTGTGGAAGAAGTAAAAACGTCAAATAATAACAATGAAAGCTGCACAGCCACGGTGCCACATCCGTAGCCGCCACTGCCACTACTGCCACCTCGGTCGACACCATTGAACACACACACACACACAGCGTCTGCCGGCAAACTGTGAAAAATACGGTCAAGTGGAAACACAAACAATGCGCGAATGGCCGAGAACGCTAACTAGTCAAGACTGCCATGAAATGTAAGAAAGTTAATTAGGCTTAAAAACGTTCGCCCATAAAGCTGGCTCGGCGCGAAAGGTTCGAGGGCGCTGCTGCCGTTGACTGGTCAACGTCACGGCTTGACAGCGACAATAACAGCAACAGCAACAGCCACAACAAACTAGCAGTATTATTGCTTTAGCGCATTTACAGTTGAAATATTAGTATTGGAAAGGTTAACAACAACGATTTCGCCCGGAAAATGTAAACAAACTAATAACAGCGTGCTCGAAAGGAAAGCGATAAAAAAGGGGCGCTTACAGTCTTCACTGCAGTAGGAAATCACAAATGAAAAGCTTAAAATTTAAAATGGAAATAAAAGCAGCGCAAATTAACTGTAGTAAAATAATATTTTTGTTGGCTGCTTGTTCTTGACATGAAACATTTAGTGCTCGAGCTCAGTTCGCGAAACGTGAAGCCATAATTAGCGCTAATAAAAATATTCGTTAATTGATGATCTTTTCGCGAAGCGTGCGATAAAAGGGAACTACCCGAGTATAGAAAATATAAGTGATATCCACGTTTGTGGTTGTTTTTATAAGAAATTTCATGTCTAAAGGTCAACTGTCGTTAAAATATTAGGTAGTGTTCGAATTTTGAAAGCTTTATGCATTTTTATACCCTGAACAGGGGTTGTGACATGCAGAAATTAACGTCGGATACCCTATAAAACATATGTATATATATATATATATATAAATGATCAGCGTGATAAGCTGCGTCGATTTAGCCATGTCCGTCCGTCTGTCTGCATAACATAAAAAAAGTAACATGACAGCTTCACTTGACTCAGGCAAGATTTGTCAAAACATTCTACTTGGAACATCTGTTAGAAGCTGGCCTGTTATAAGTTGATATTCATGAAATCACAAATGATCCCACTTGAACTGCTACTAAAGCTTGTCCGTAGTGATGCCGAGAACTCTTAGATATGCAACAAAAATATCTTCGTATATTAGCGAAAACACTTGGAGTGAGCCACAAATTTACTGAGCCGCCTAATATCTACTCCGGTCAATTAGTCGGGTTCGTTGAAAATATCTTATCCAAGATGCTTCAACCTTAGTCTGGAGTAAGCTGAACAGTGCATGAGTATGTATTTTGCTCTGCTATCGTAGGGGTTGCACACCTCTCTAAAAGAAGCCGCACTTCATTGAGTACAGCTGCTGCTGCCTTTATAACTGCCGCATCTGCTTTGCGGGCTGGCAGTCT
This sequence comes from Bactrocera correcta, assembly GCA_027475135.1. Classification (NCBI taxonomy): domain Eukaryota; kingdom Metazoa; phylum Arthropoda; class Insecta; order Diptera; family Tephritidae; genus Bactrocera; species Bactrocera correcta. The sequence continues at coordinate 10,360 of JAPZAG010002601.1, read as the reverse complement.
GAAGCAAGAGTTGATTGATTGCCTCTGACAGATGACTCCCCCTGCAACTTTCTCCTTGAGCTTCGATCCATCCATGAAAAAGCTCACTGCGCCTCTTCTACACTGTATCCGCCTCATGTATGCAGAGAAGAGTGAACTAGGAGTGGGTTCCGCGGCACAGTGGTTCAAGTGCGAAAGCCTTTCGGAATATCCCACTTTGACGTCCTTAATGAGTCCGATGTCACGCAGTATATTAGCAACCTTCGTAGCAATGCCTTTGCTGGCTTTGCCGCGGCTGTTATATGTAGCATTGTATTAAGTGTCTTCGTTGGATTTCGGAATGTCTTTGTGGTTCTCAATGTGTCCGACCTCCCAGAGTCTGATAGTAATTTTTGGATCATTACATCTGTTAATGAGACCCGCTTGTTGACCACATTCCAGCTGTTTAGCGAGTGTGGCTTTACCGAGCGCTCTCCACCAAAAAAAAAACTACATCATAGAATAGTATTGGTTTAACTATGCTTTTGTTGAGACGAAAACATTACATGAAGGAATATAAAGCAGCCAATGCCTTTCTCGTCCACTCCTCAATATTGTTCTTCCACGATAGCTTTCTATAAAGAATTATCTCACCCTTTGAAGAAGGCGAGAGCCACCCAATGAGATAAAACCAGTTCAGGTTTAATTGGATCGACTGCTAGATCGCTGCTTTCCACCAAGCTAGTTACTGCATTGTGTTAGCTCGTTGACATGAGAGCAACATCATCTGCTCGTGCTGTAAGTCTATATATAAAGGGTGATTTTTTAAGAGCTTGATAATTTTTTTTAAAAAAAAAAACGCATAAAATTTGCAAAATCTCATCGGTTCTTTATTTGAAACGTTAGATTGGTTCATGACATTTACTTTTTGAAGATAATTTCATTTAAATGTTGACCGCGGCTGCGTCTTAGGTGGTCCATTCGGAAAGTCCAATTTTGGGCAACTTTTTCGAGCATTTCGGCCGGAATAGCCCGAATTTCTTCGGAAATGTTGTCTTCCAAAGCTGGAATAGTTGCTGGCTTTTTTCTGTAGACTTTAGACTTGACGTAGCCCCACAAAAAATAGTCTAAAGGCGTTAAATCGCATGATCTTGGTGGCCAACTTACGGGTCCATTTCTTGAGATGAATTGTTGTCCGAAGTTTTCCCTCAAAATGGCAATAGAATCGCGAGCTGTGTGGCATGTAGCGCCATCTTGTTGAAACCACATGTCAACCAAGTTCAGTTCTTCCATTTTTGGCAACAAAAAGTTTGTTAGCATCGAACGATAGCGATCGCCATTCACCGTAACGTTGCGTCCAACAGCATCTTTGAAAAAATACGGTCCAATGATTCCACCAGCGTACAAACCACACCAAACAGTGCATTTTTCGGGATGCATGGGCAGTTCTTGAACGGCTTCTGGTTGCTCTTCACCCCAAATGCGGCAATTTTGCTTATTTACGTAGCCATTCAACCAGAAATGAGCCTCATCGCTGAACAAAATTTGTCGATAAACACATTTCGAACCGAACACTGATTTTGGTAATAAAATTCAATGATTTGCAAGCGTTGCTCGTTAGTAAGTCTATTCATGATGAAATGTCAAAGCATACTGAGCATCTTTCTCTTTGACACCATGTCTGAAATCCCACGTAATCTGTCAAATACTAATGCATGAAAATCCTAACCTCAAAAAAATCACCCGTTACTATACTCTTTCTGAAGCTAAATATTAGGTCCTTGGTTCTTTAATGAATTGTTTTGATTTCTCTTTTAAAAAATTTTCAACTGTTTAATTAACTCTCAAATGTTCTTTGTTTATTATGGCAACACCAACGAAACTTCAACTGAAAATAGTTGAAGTTCGTAATACAGTAAAAAAGTTGGGTTGACCTGAAGTTGTAATGCCTCATATATAATACAATTGAGTGGAGTTGAAAGCCGCAGCAGGGGTGAAGATGCTTGAAAATGCTATAGTTTGTTTAGTTTCAGACACACTTTCAAGCAGGCTTCACCAACCACACAATACACAGTAGATAGGGTTTTACATAAATAACAAAACAGTTAGAGAGAATTTACTGCTGGACCTTTTTCTAGTTTTCCTAGTCTATAGCCTCGCTATAAACTCATTGCGGTGTATTATACAAATGAGCTGCTGGTGAATGTCGTTGCAACGCTGCAACTCGTATAGTACTTATGCTTATGATGTATTGACTGTGCCTTTCTTTCGCTGCTCGCCACGGCCACGAGTGCTTGCATTCAGTGCAGCAGCCAAGCAAAAGGCGAGCTCGGTATTGCTGCGCTTTTCGCAGTAAAAGTCAAAGCTACGCGCAGTCTTTCTGCGCTGCGGACTAAATGAAAAGCAATTGAATGATGAAAAGTGCAATTTCTTTCATTTCTTGCCATAGCTTTGTTTTTGTGCAATTTAGCTTGAGCTGTTTTGCTCGAAGTCGCTTGAAGCCGCTTGTACGCTTGTACTATTTCACTTTTAATATTGCCGCGACACGTTCTCTTTTCCATTTGCTGCATTCTCGGCGCGTTTTCCGCCAATACTTTTCATTATACATATATACTTGTGCATATATATTTTCACTGTTAAATATATATGTATAAGTGTGTGTGTGCTAGTTGAGCAGTAGAAAATGGAGAAACGAACCCATTTAAATTGCATATAATGGCGCATCTAAGAAATTCCTTTCTTTTTCATCAAGCAAACTTTGCGCTGCTGTCTACTCCACACACATACACGCACACATTCCATTGTCACTGTCAATGGCATTGATTTAAATTCTTCATCTCGATTTTCTTGATTTCCTCTTTGTGCTTTTAATGACAGCGGTGTTTGTAGGCAAGTAGAATTCATTATTCTTCAATGTTGTTGACTCTCGCTTTACATTCTTCCATGTTTTTATTTTCTTTCATTTCTCTTCACCTGTTTGTTTATTCTTTGTGTTTGTTGTTGGGTTAAGACGGATTTCTAGGGCATGAAAGACGTTGGAGTTATTGGGTCCTTCGTCGCTGAAAATCAAATTGGCGCAGTTATTAAATATGTTTTTTTTTAACTTTTTTTTAATAGTTATTTATTAATTTTTGAAGAGTACAGAAAAAATTAAAAACTAAAAAAAAGAAAAATTTTCAAAAATTATGAGCTGACGAAGTGGGGGGTCTCTAAAAATTTCCACGAGACCATGCCCATGATTTCAACCCTCCTAGTTATCTGAAACCAAAAAGAAAAAAAGATTATTAATCTAGAATAATATCGCAATGGTCGGAACTACGGAAAAGTGGGAAACATTTTTTTTCGCAAAATGGATTGCCTAAAAAAAAATTTTTTTTTATCACTTTTTCTGAATATTTCGAATTTTTAAAAATAATACAAATAAAAATTTTTTGATGGGGCTAGTTCCAACCATAGACAAGCCTATAAAGAAGAATCTATAAAAATTTCAAGTAAATCGGTCCAGTAGAACCTGAGAAATCGTGGGCATCGTTCCGAAAAAGTCAGTTTTGAGAAAAACGCGTTTAAAGTTTCGCGTTCCGGCCGAACCAGTTTGGATGGCGGGTCAGAAAAATGCCATAACTCCGAAAATAATTTGAATTTTGAAAAGTCCTCTCGTACACATATTCTTGAATAGTTAAACTTTGAAAATGTATAAAAAAAATCGATTTTTAGAATACCCCTTAATTAATAGTTTCTATTTGATATGTTATATGTTCATAACTAAAGGTTTCTCTATTTCAAGGTTCCCTACTTTAAGAAAAAAATTCAGAAACTTCAAATTTAATGGAGAATGTTTATTATCATTCCCAAGAACACTCTTTGGTATTTATTTTTTGAAGATTATGTCTTTCACATGTTACGTTTCAGATGGTCCATTCGTTGAGTCCAATTTTCGATGACTCCTACGAGAATCTTGACTGGTAACTGGGAAATGACAGGAGTCATGCTTTTCTCCAAGGTCTGATTTGAAGCTATATTGTCAGCATAGAAGTTAGATTTTACATATTCCAACAGGAAAAATTATATCAGTGTTATATTACACGATTTTGTTGGCCAATCGACCGGCCGAAACGTAAAATTTTTTGCTTACCAAAGTGTACTTTCAATAAATCCATTGATTGCTGCGATGTGTAAAAAGTGACTTCATCTTGTTGAAACCAAATGTCGCCGAAATCTCGAGCTTCATATTTCAGGCATCGAATAGTATATTATAATAGCGCGAAATTCGTCGCCCTTGAAGGTTATGTTCTCAACCACATCATTTTTGAAAAAAAACATGGATCGCTGATTCCACCTACTCACAAACCACACCAAACCGTTGTTTTATTTGGATAAAATGGTAGCTCTCGAATCTCTTTATGTTATTCTTCGTCCGTACATACCCATTGAGTCAAAAATAGGCTTCATCGCAGAACAAAATTTGGCACGAAAACATCGGAACTTCTTGGAACTTTTCTAGAGACGATAGAGCGAAGCGTTAGCGCTTGGTAAGATCGAGCGGCTTCAGTTCTCGCACAAGCTATACTATATATTGACGTTTCCAATCTAAGACCACGACGTAAAATGCGAAGTCATTCCATACGTCATTCCGAGTTGCTGCGAATGCCGTCGTATCGATTATACAAGGTCTTCGTGTACACTCTCAGCTACGACTGCTATATTTTCTTCACGGCTTGCTGGAAGTGGGCTATTCGGTCGAATATTATCCAATAATGAATGCTAGTCCTCAAGATGAATGATGGTGTTGCGAATAGTACGGTCAGTAGGCCGATAATATTGACCATAAATTGAGCGAAGCGCGTGAAAAAAATTATTTGCAGAGCGTAAATTTTCGTAATAAAATTGAACGATTTATAAACGCTGTTCAGGTTTCAATCTTTCCATGATGAAATGCTAAAAAGTACTGAACAAAAATAACATGACAGCTTGACACGACCAACGCGCGATCTGTCAAAAACAAGGTTTTGAAGAAAGTATCTTGCTCGGACCAACCTATAGAGCCCATGTTGGCAGCATTCCTACCTATGTATAGTCGCCATACAAATTCAAGGATCAAAAATCGAGTTCTTACATAGAGTCATTGGTATTTGTGGAGGTTTGCTCTTCTATTTTTTTTTTTTTAATTTTTTATTTTACAGATAATCCATTTCGCAAAAAAAGTTATAAAAAAGACGCCAAGCGCCGCTGCAAAAAAAGTAAAAGCTTTTCAAAGGTAGTTTGGCTTATTTATTTTAAGCCAACAACCGTTTTTACTTTGCTCTATATAATTTTAATTAACTCGTGTTCGTCCATATGAACACATGTGAGCACATCTACTATGTGGGCGTTAGTAAACTAGGTCAGAAGTGTGTTAACGACGAAGTCTCACAAAAAACACCACGCGTCTGAAATAGACACGCCTGAACCAGACCACTTACATGTTTACCTACCAAAGTGTGCCTGTATGTTTATTTGTTCCATACATATGTATTTTTATCGTAATAACATTTTGTTATTGCGGCTCTTATCGCCGGCTTTAGCCACATTATAAGCATGCCAACACATAGCTGACGGACAGACAAAGAGTTCGAAAATCAACAGAAAGTGAAAATTCAATTGAGATTTGATGGCAAATAGGCGGCTGGCTGGCTTGTTGGCTGGCTTGCGTCTTAAAAGCCAGGCAGACAAACGCAGCCACTTCGCCATACGCGCAGACAAGTACACACTCACATGCATACATATGTACAAATGTGGCATGTGAATACGCTTGAGTGCCACAAGCACGCCGCCAAGCAGAGTGGGCATACACGCATGGGTATTTTGGAGCTCACGCAGCTGTCTACATACTGTTGTCTACATACAATTAGACACTCGTGTGTAACTGTGTTTCCATGTAACTATGCGGTTTGGTGCGTTAAAGCCTGCTTGCCCAAAGTGGGCGTCCGTTAATGAGCTACCGTTTACGTTCGTGATTAGAGCGAACGTCAGGCGGCGCGCTTTGGCCCAACGGACAGCAGCCAAGCGCTGAAGTTCGTCAAATATGGAAGGCGTTGTGAAGCGCACTTGTATGTAAGTGAGTAAGTGTGTTCTTCTTTTTGCGTTCGTGTGTGTGTTGACGCGCTAGAAATGCTCAAACAAGGCACGTCAACGCAGAACTTGTCATCACTCGCTGTGCTTTTGTTGCTTTTTAAACGTTTTTTGTTGTTGCTTAGAAAGCGCGTGCGCGCATCGCGGGTCGTGGGCGTTGCTCGCTGTTGTTGTAACTCTTATTTTCGCTGTCGTTAATTTTTCAAATTTCTGCTGTTAATTTAAATTATTTTTATTTATTGTAAATTTTGTTTGTTTGTTTTGCTGCGTCTTTCGTCCATTACTTTTTTGTTGACTCAGCCTAACCACGCTGGTAACCAGCTGCTGTCCACCGCTGTCAGCGAGTGCGTGTCAACGCGTTGTTAACTTTCTTGCCATCGTTCGCTCTTTAATGGCAAAAACATTGCTCACATTAACGCATTTGGTCATTAAAACAATAATAAAGTAACAACAAATGCGTGGCGTGTCTTGACGCAAGCAGTGAAAAGCAACATACATTCAAGATGACTGTTGTTATGATGTCTCCTGCTGTTGCTGTTGTATAAAATAAAAGCTTTTGGACTTGGCAGCCTGGAGTTGGTTATATTATCAGCCTCATAATGGTTTAACTTGAATTGTTTGTACACAAACACTGGCACACACACGCACACGCCTGAACGTGAAACTAGTTAAATGCGGCCGAGCATGCGCAGACATATTTAATTCGTCGCTATTTGCGAGTTCGCTCACAAACAACTGGACAGTTGCACATAGGCAGACAAAACATTGCATTTAACATTTTATACATTTTAATTGTTGAGTTGCACAAACAAATACTAAACATGCGTGGAGTGCTTGTTTTTGTCTTCATATGTTTTTGACGCTATTTCAATGCATTTACTTTGAAATTGTGAAGTGATTTTTATGTATGACTATTTATAAGTATATATTGCTTAGAAATGACCTACCTTACTAAACTGATTATGATAGATGATGGATTTTAAACAATTCATCTTTTCTAAAAATGATCTCATGAAAGCTAAAGCTGTGAGAGCAGGCGAAAACAATCGCATTTATAACAAGAAAAAACGATAACTTCGGCTGTACCGAAGCTAATATATTTATTTTAGTAACTATGTTTTCAGTTTATACGGTAGCTATATGCTATAGTAATTCGATCTGTAAAATTTTTTCAGAGTAATCCATGTCAAATTTCGTACCACGTCAAATGCGACAGTTTTCCATACAAGCCCTTGATTCCGATTGTTCGCCTTGTATCGCAACTATATGTTATAGTAAGCGGATATGAACAATTTTTTCGGAGATTACATTTTTGTCCTAGAAAATAATCTATACCAAATTTGGTGAAGATACATTGTCAAATGTGAAAGTTGTCCATATAAGAACTTGATTCCGATCTTTCAGTTTGTATGGCAGCTATATGTTGTAGTGGTCCGATATCGGCCGTTCCGACAAATGAGCAGCTTCTTGAAGAGAAAATGACGTTTGCAAAATTTCAAAACCATATCTTAAAAACTGAGGGACTAGTTCGCATATATACAGACGGACACACGCACAGACTGACAAACGGCCATGGCTAAATCGACTCAGCTCAACATACCGATCATTTATATGTATACTTTATAGGGTCTCCGACGCTTCCTTCTGGCTGTTACAAACTTCGTGAGAAACTTACTGTACCCTATTCAGGGTATAAAAATGAAATGTTAACTATACACTACGTTTGGTTGAAATCGGTCTAGTGGTTTTCGAAATACATATGGGATTTCGCTTAAAGATTGACTGTGCCATTGTCTAATTTTATACCGACTTCTAAAATCCATTTTATGCCAAGTCAGGTGTCAAATTTAATACCAGTACCATAATTAGTTATTGAATCGTTGTACAGCTTAGTAGCTTTCCACTTAATCATTTTATCTAAAGAGGGCGTGGTCATCACCTGATTTCACACAGTTTCACGGTGTATGAAGAAGTACTCAAAATTATTGTTCTCAGCAAACTTGATTGAAATATGTGTATATAGATATAGAGTTTTGTGAGTTATGTACAATATGAGTAAGTTTTCCAGCTGCGGAGCCATGACCACTTTTTAACTATTTTTAACACAAAGTTTTATATCTTAACACTTCTTTAGCATAACAAATAGGGATCAGTCTGAGCTGTCCTTTCTTTGGAATAACACTTTTACATTTGTGCCCAATGGCACAACACAAGCTGGAAAAAATTTTCATTGATTACGTTTATATAGCGAGCCGCTTGCTCCACAACTGACGCTTGTTTGAAGTCGCAGCTCCTAGTGGTTAAATTAGGCTAGTTTGGTTGGCCGATAGATCAGTTTCAGTTCTTTGCGATATCAGATGGAGTTTAGTTACTACGTTCATAAGAAGTATCTTATAGAATCTTATAGAATGCCTGCGCTTGACGTGAATTTCAACAGGCTTTGTGGACTCACTATCGATATTTCCATTGCCCATTGTTCCCCTGGTACCTTGCTCTTCTTGGAATTACCTTGGAGCCGTTCGTTCATTCTGTTAGCCATGATTCTGAGTTGCACACGGGTTATTTAACGCATCTCAATCAAAGTTGCTCATGTTCTCACCGCACACTCTGTTTACGCTTTACCGATTTTTGGTTAATAGCATTTTGCGGACGTGGCAATGTTGCCACTATATTTTTTGATGCACATATTTTTTGATCGAGTCGATATTAGCAGCAAAACTTATGCAGATAACCATTTCCAGGTGTATTGGTATGTCTTAAGGACTAATGAATTGAACAAAAAATTGCTTAAACTCTTATTGAAAATCTATGAGTACTATTTCTTATCTGAAGTCGATTTCGAATTTGGGTCCTTGCTATTGGAATAATCATGTAACTTCATTCAAAGTACATACATTCATTGTTTTCTTTTATGATATAAAGGATTTTCGGTTTTATTGCTGACAAAAAATGTCAAATATATTTTGTTCATAGGCCTTAGTTCATATAAAGAAGCTTTGAAAATGAAATAAATAGTTAATAAAGTATGCTAACATTTTATTGAAAGTTTTTCCCAACTAACAAATTTGTAAACAAATTTTATGTATTCGCGTGAAAAAAAAATTTACGATTAGGGAATACTTTCGAAAATGAGATATTTTTCCATGTGAAGTTCATGATAAGACAAATAAAAATTTATGAATTTTTTCATGGGCAATGGCATTCACGTGAAGTTTATGATAAGGTTGAATAAATGTTCTCCAGAAACGATTATTTATAGTCTCTGAAAATTGGGTTGAACTTGTGTACGGAGCTATCTGAAAGCGCTCATAATGCCTTAAATTTAAGTATCCGTTTATGTTACAAGGCCACTTAAAACATTCATTCAAATTTAGTGAAGAATTTAATATTTCAATTTGATAATGCCAAATTTAAAGCAGCATCAGTTTAGGAATAAGTCCACGTTGCTTCTAGGCAGAATGCTTCCATCAAGTCAATGATGTGATGACAACTTTAGAGGCTATCTGAGAAACGCCCTTAATAATAACAAAGTTTCTTCAGCCTTCGTCATCAATACTATAATTCAAGCACGCAAAATTTTATATAATGTTTCTAGAGTACAATTACAATACTCTGAACAAATTATACTAAGTGTGAGTGTCAGGGTGACGAGCGGTGTAGATTTGCCATGTATAGTAAATGTGCGAACCAGTCTCTCAGTTTTTGAGATATCGGTTTTTTACTTTGGAGACATATTTTTCTCCCCAAGAAGCTGCTCATTTGTGGGAACCCCCGATATTGGACCGTTGTAGCATATGACTACCATACAAACTGATTGAACAAAAATAAGTTCTTTGATGGAAATTACTTTATTTGTGAAGGGTATTCTAGCTGCGGTGCAACCCAAGTTAATGTTTTTTTCACGTTTTTATTATGTTTTGACGGCGGTCGCTTATAATGTCATTATTATGCGAATAAATGCACCAAGAAAGGGAAAAAACTATGTCAGCGAATCGAAGTCACGTAAACTGTGTGACATTTCACTCTTGGTGTATGGTAAACAAACGTAAAAAAGTAAAAATAATTATGTATGCAAAGGCATATGCACTTATGTATTTATATATATACGCCTATAATTTCATATCGTTCCCTACAATATAGCAACATATGCACATATAATTGTTTAAGTGAAATGAAAATGTATGGAACCCAATAAGCAAACGCTACTCATATTATATAGAACTTGAGTCTACATTTTAAGTCTTCAAAACGAGGTTTCGGATTACAAAATGACGATGGCTTTCGAGCTCGACTT
>JAPZAG010002600.1:0-15712 GCA_027475135.1 Bactrocera correcta | reverse complement strand
GAATTTTTACTATTGTATTATATTTTTTTGTAAAATTGCTTATTTTGACTCAAACGATATAAGATTCGAAAGGAACATGACATACTATTAATTGTGAACGTACATATGTATGTATGCAGAAAACGTAATTTTCAAATATATATTGCTTAAGAATTTTGTATAAAAATGTACATATATTTACATGCCAACGTTGTCAGAAAAATAACTTAATATTTATAAGTCAGTGGGTAAGCAGAAATTGGATTACATTATTACGTAAGTTAAAACAAAAAAACCCGTCGGATCAGGGACGTTCCGTATTTAAGAGGGGGAGGAGTTATTATATTGCGCTCGAATGCAGCATTGCAACAACACAGCTTAGCGTATGTCATCACCACGCAACCTTTCGACAGTGGCGCTTAGCAACATCAACACCTCGCGCATATGTTTTCTAAGCTGTCCAACAACGGAACAGTCCGGCGCTTAAGAACACTGCGCAGGCAATTAACCTTACCTATGTGTTTGCCTAGCAACATCGCAACGACGCAGGATAGCGCGTAATTCTATCACCACCCAACAACAGCAACACCTCGCGCATGTGTATGCAGTCTAAGCCGCCCAGCAACAGCTCTACCGTGTGCATAGGCTAGCCAAGCAGCCCGCCAAAAGCCCAATTCGGCGCACGAGTTCATCGCTTGCCTAACAACAACTTCACCATGCGCTTGGGTTAGTTAGGTAACCCAGCAACGGTATAATAAAGCACATAAGATCACTGCGCGCAACAATAACAACAACACCTGAAAACCATTAGACGAGAGGGTATTTAAGGCTGCGCTGTTAGCATAACAGGACAGTTCTTCGAGACAACTCATTAGTTAAACCTAACCTGCTTAACTTATACAAGAAAATCGACTTCATACCTAAGTATAAGATTACGGAATTCTTCCAAATGCACTGCCGTTATGCCGCCATGGCTTTATATCAACTTCAATACGTTAAAGAAGGTTAATTAACTTAAATATGTTAAACTAATGAGTTGAAGCATTTCGATATCGCTTGCTAAATGTGTATATACAACAAAATCGACTTTATACCTAAATATAAGATTACGGAATTCTTCTAAATGCACTGCCGTTATGCCGCCATGGCTTTATATCAACTTCAATACGTTAAAGAAGGTTAATTAACTTAAATATGTTAAACTAATGAGTTGAAGCATTTCGATATCGCTTGCTAAATGTGTATATACAACAAAATCGACTTTATACCTAAATATAAGATTACGGAATTCTTCTAAATGCACTGCCGTTATGCCGCCATGGCTTTATACCAACTTCAATACGTTAAAGAAGGTTAATAAACTTAAATATGTTAAACCAATGATTTGAAGCATTTCGATATCGCTTGCTAACTGTGTATATACAAGAAAATCGACTTTATACCTAAATAAAAGATTACGGAATTCTTCTAAATGCACTGCCGTTATGCCGCCATGGCTTTATGCCAACTTCATTTCGTTAAAGAAGGTTTATTAACTTAAATATGTTAAACTAATGATTTGAAGCATTTCGATATCGCTTGCTAAATGTGTATATACAACAAAATCGACATTATACCTAAATATAAGATAACGGAATTCTTCTACATGCACTGCCGTGATGCCGCCATGGCTTTATTCCAACTTCAGTTCGTTAAAGAAGGTTTATTAACTTAAATATGTTAAACTAATGAGTTGAAGCATCTCGACATCGATTGCTAAATGTGTATATACAACAAAATCGACTTTATACCTAAATATAAGATTACGGAATTCTTCTAAATGCACTGCCGTTATGCCGCCATGGCTTTATATCAACTTCAATACGTTAAAGAAGGTTAATTAACTTAAATATGATAAACTAATGATTTGAAGCATTTCGATATCGCCTGTTAAATGTGTATATACAAGAAAATCGACTTTATACCTAAATATGAGATAACGGAATTCTTCTACATGCACTGCCGTTATGCCGCCATGGCTTTATATCAACTTCAATACGTTAAAGAAGGTTAATTAACTTAAATATGTTAAACTAATGAGTTGAAGCATTTCGATATCGCTTGCTAAATGTGTATATACAACAAAATCGACTTTATACCTAAATATGAGATAACGGAATTCTTTTAAATGCACTGCCGTTATGCCGTTAAGGCTTTATGTAGAATTCAGTAAGATAGAGAGGGTTAATTAGCTTAAATATGTTAAACTAATGATTTGAAGCATTTCGATATCGATTGCTTAATTTGTAAATACAAGAAAATCGACTTTATACCTAAATAGAAGATAAAGAATTCTTCTAAATGCACTGCCGTAATACCGCCGTGGCTACATGCCAAATTCAGATCGTTAAAGAAGGTTTATTAACTTAAATATGTTGAGCTAATGAGTCGAAGCATCTCGATATCGATTGCTAAATGTATATATACAACAAAATCGACTTTATACCTAAATATTAGATTACGGAATTCTTCCAAATGCATTGCCGTTATACCGTTATGGCTTTATGTAAACTTCAGTAGGATAAAGAAGGTTAATTAACTTAAATATGTTAAACTAATGATTTGAAGCATTTCGATATCGCTTGCTAAATGTGTATATACGAGAAAATCGAATTTATACCTAAATATAAGATAACGGAATTCTTCTAAATGCACTGCTCGTTTGCTAAATGTGAATATACAACAAAATCGACTTTATACCTAAATATAAGATTACGGAATTCTTCCCAATGCACTGCCGTTATACCGTTATGGCTTTATGTAAACTTCAGCAAGATAAAGAAGGTTAGTTAACTTAAATATGTTAAACTAATGATTTGAAGCATTTCGTTATCGATTGCTAAATGTGTATATAAATGAAAATCGACTTTATACCTAAATATAAGATAACGGAATTCTTCTGAATGCACTGCAGTTATACCCTTAAGGCTTTATGTAGACTTCAGTGCGTTAGAGAACGTTTATTAACTTAGATATGTTAAAGTAATGATTTGAAGCATTTCGATATCGATTGCTAAATGTGTATATACATGAAAATCGACTTTATACCTAAATATAAGATAATGGAATTCTTCTACATGCACTGCCGTTATGCCGCCATGGATTTATGCCAACTTCAGTTTGTTAAAGAAGGTTTATTAACTTAAATATATTAAACTAATGAGTTGAAGCATCTCGATATCGATTGCTAAATGTGCATATACAACAAAATCGACTTTATACCTAAATATAAGATTACGGAATTCTTCCAAATGCACTGCCGTTATACCGTTATGGCTTTATGTAAACTTCAGTAAGATAAGGAAGGTTAATTAACTTAATTATGTTAAAGTAATGATTTGAAGCATTTCGATATCGATTGCTAAATGTGTATATACAAGAAAATCGACTTTATACCTAAATATAAGATAATGGAATTCTTCCACATGCACTGCCGTTATGCCGCCATGGATTTATGCCAACTTCAGTTTGTTAAAGAAGGTTTATTAACTTAAATATGTTAAACTAACGAGTTGAAGCATTTCGATATCGCTTGCTAAATGTGCATATACATCAAAATCGACTTTATACCTAAATATGAGATGTCGGAATTCTTCTAAATGCATTGCCGTTATGCCGCCCTGGCTTTATATCAACTTCAATACGTTAAAGAAGGTTAATTAACTTAATTATGTTAAACTTATGATTTGAAGCATTTCGATATCGATTGCTAAATGTGTATATACAAGAAAATCGAATTTATACCTAAATATAAGATAACGGGATTCTTCCAAATGCACTGCCGTTATACCCTTAAGGCTTTATGTAGACTTCCGTAAGCTAAAAAATGTTTATTAACTTAATATGTTAAACTAATGATTTGAAGCATTTCGATATCGATATCTAAATGTGTATATAAAAGAAAATCGACTTTATACCTAAATATAAGATTACGGAATTCTTCTAAATGCACTGTCGTTATGCCGCCATGGCTTTATATCATCTTCATTACGTTAAAGAAGGTTAATTAACTTAAATATGTTAAACTAATGATTTGAAGCATTTCGATATCGATTGCTAAATGTGTATATACAACAAAATCGACTTTATACCTAAATATAAGATTACGAAATTCTTCCAAATGTACTGTCATTATGCCGCCATGGCTTTATATCAACTTCAGTAAGATAAAGAAGTTAATTAACATAAATATGTTAAACTAATGATTTGAAGCATTTCGATATCGATTGCTAAATGTGAGTATACAAGAAAACCGACTTTATACCTAAATATAAGATTACGGAATTCTTCTACATGCACTGCCGTTATGCCGCCATGGCTTTATGCCAACTTCAGCTCAATAAAGAAGGTTTATTAACTTAAATATGTTGAACTAGCTTACTGAAGTCTACATAAAGCCTTAACGGTATAACGGCAGTGCATTTAGAAGAATTCCGTTATCTTATATTTAGGTATAAAGTCGATTTTCTTGTATATACACATTTAGCAATCGATAACGAAATGCTTCAAATAATTAGTTTAAGATATTTAAGTTAATTAACTTTCTTTAACGATCTGAATTTGGCATATAGCCACGACGGCATTACGGCAGTGCATGTAGAAGAGTTCCGTTATCTTTTATTTAGGTATAAAGTCGATTTTCTTTTATATACACAATTAGATATCGATATCGAAATGCTTCAAATCATTAGTTTAACATATTAATTTAATAAACATTTTTTAAGCTTACTGAAGTTTACATAAAGCTATAACGGTATAACGGCAGTGCACTTGGAAGAATTCCGTTATCTTATATTTAGGGATAATTCGATTTTCTTG
Source organism: Bactrocera correcta (assembly GCA_027475135.1). Classification (NCBI taxonomy): domain Eukaryota; kingdom Metazoa; phylum Arthropoda; class Insecta; order Diptera; family Tephritidae; genus Bactrocera; species Bactrocera correcta. The sequence goes on along the minus strand of JAPZAG010002600.1, from coordinate 10,876 downwards.
TATATACACATTTAGCAAGCGATATCGATATGCCTCAAATCAATAGTTTAACATATTTAAGTTAATTAACCTTATTTTTCCTACTGAAGTTTACATAAAGCCATAACGGTATAACGGCAGTGCACTTGGAAGAATTCCGTAATCTTATATTTAGGTATAAAGTCGATTTTGTTGTATATACACATTTAGCGATCGATATCGAGATGCTCCAACTCATTAGCTTAACATGTTTAAGTTAATAAACTTCCTTTAACGATCTGAAGTTGGCATATAGCCTAGGCGGCATAGCGGCAGTGCATTTAGAATAATTCCGTAATCTTATATTTAGGTATAAAGTCGATTTTCTTTTATATACGCATTAAGATATCGATATCGAAATGCTTCAAATCATCAGTTTAACATATTTAAGTTAATTAACCTTCTTTAACGTATTGAAGTTGATATAGAGCCATTGCGGCATAACGGCAGTGCATGTAGAAGAATTCCGTTATCTTATATTTAGGTATAAAGTCGATTTTCTTGTATATACACATTTAGCAAGCGATATCGAAATGCTTCAAATCATTAGTTTAACATATTTAAGTTAATTAACCTTCTTTAACGTATTAAAGTTGATATAAAGCCATGGCGGCATAACGGCAGTGCATTTAGAAGAATTCCGTAATCTTATATTTAGGTATAAAGTCGATTTTCTTGTATATACACATTTAGCAAGCGATTTCGAAATGCTTCAAATCATAAGTTTAACACATTTAAGCTAATTAACCTTCTTTAACGTATTGAAGTTGATATAGAGCCATTGCGGCATAACGGCAGTGCATGTAGAAGAATTCCGTTATCTTATATTTAGGTATAAAGTCGATTTTTTTGTATATACACATTTAGCAAGCGTTATTGAAATGCTTCAACTCATTATCTTAACATATTTAAGTTAATAAACCTTCTTTAACGATCTGAAGGGGCATATAGCCACGGCGGCATTACGGCAGTGCAGGTAGAAGAATTCCGTAATCTTTTATTTAGGTATAAAGTCGATTTTCTTTTATATACACATTTAGATATCGATATCGAAATGCTTCAAATCATTAGTTTAACATATTAAGTTAATAAACATTTTTTAGCTTACTGAAGTCTACATAAAGCCTTAACGGTACAACGGCAGTGCATGTAGAAGAATTCCGTTATCTTATATTTAGGTAAAGATCACCTAGACTCAATTAAGGTAGCACTACATACTGCTTAAGAAAATATTATTAAAAAATCTAAAGTTGACCAAAGGACGTTTAAAGAAGGTGAAAAAGTTTACGTTCGCCTCAATAAACGACTTGGAAATAAATTAAATAAGATTTACGTTGAAAACGTCGTACAGAAGGATTTAGGAACAATCGTGTTAATAAATGGTAAAAAAGTACACAAAGATAATATACGCTGATGTTCACCATCACAAATCGACAAGTCAAATTGTTCATGAAAAATATTTCTGCAAGTTCTGTTTAAGGACTTTATACTTTTTTTTTAATTTTTCAAAGAATTCAACTACTTCTACCAACGATACTAGAAATTTATTTAATTAAAAGGAAATATTATTCAAGGTTAACTACAAAAATGAAAAACATGCTATGTAAAAATACAACAATCGCAAGTAAAATTATAAAAGAGCAAAATCATTTGATAAGGAAATTGCATTATATTTTATGCTTATTTTGCTTAAAACTTAATAATTTTCATTTAATTCCTGAAGATGTTACTTAATTTTTTGTGAAATACTTATCTTTGTTAAGTTACAAGCTACAAAAGTACGTATGTAAATGTACGGAAAATATCCAACAGAACATTATTTAAATTGTGTAGAAAAATTTAAATTTCTATGAGTTATAAGAACATAAGTAAATATTTCCAAGTCATTAGGTTAAGCAAAATTGAACTGATATGGTTGTATTAGTTTTTGCAAAATAGTTAGTTTTGCTAAACAACATAAGGTACAAAATGGAAACCATACACGATTCGTAGTAAACGTACATATGTATACGGAAAACATCATTTTCAACAGAAAATTCTTAAAAAAAAAATTTCTCTCTAAATCACTAGGTTAAGTAATAACTGAATTTTTACTATTGTATTATATTTTTTTGTAAAATTTCTTATTTTGACTCAAACGATATAAGATTCAAAATGAACATGACATACTATTAATTGTAAACGTACATATGTATACGGAAAACATCATTTTCAACAGAAAATTCTTAAAAAAATGTTGCAAAACAATTTCTCTCAAAATCACTAGGTTAAGTAAAAACTGAATTTTTACTATTGTATTATATTTTTTTGTAAAATTGCTTATTTTGACTCAAACGATATAAGATTCGAAAGGAACATGACATACTATTAATTGTGAACGTACATATGTATGTATGCAGAAAACGTAATTTTCAAATATATATTGCTTAAGAATTTTGTATAAAAATGTACATATATTTACATGCCAACGTTGTCAGAAAAATAACTTAATATTTATAAGTCAGTGGGTAAGCAGAAATTGGATTACATTATTACGTAAGTTAAAACAAAAAAACCCGTCGGATCAGGGACGTTCCGTATTTAAGAGGGGGAGGAGTTATTATATTGCGCTCGAATGCAGCATTGCAACAACACAGCTTAGCGTATGTCATCACCACGCAACCTTTCGACAGTGGCGCTTAGCAACATCAACACCTCGCGCATATGTTTTCTAAGCTGTCCAACAACGGAACAGTCCGGCGCTTAAGAACACTGCGCAGGCAATTAACCTTACCTATGTGTTTGCCTAGCAACATCGCAACGACGCAGGATAGCGCGTAATTCTATCACCACCCAACAACAGCAACACCTCGCGCATGTGTATGCAGTCTAAGCCGCCCAGCAACAGCTCTACCGTGTGCATAGGCTAGCCAAGCAGCCCGCCAAAAGCCCAATTCGGCGCACGAGTTCATCGCTTGCCTAACAACAACTTCACCATGCGCTTGGGTTAGTTAGGTAACCCAGCAACGGTATAATAAAGCACATAAGATCACTGCGCGCAACAATAACAACAACACCTGAAAACCATTAGACGAGAGGGTATTTAAGGCTGCGCTGTTAGCATAACAGGACAGTTCTTCGAGACAACTCATTAGTTAAACCTAACCTGCTTAACTTATACAAGAAAATCGACTTCATACCTAAGTATAAGATTACGGAATTCTTCCAAATGCACTGCCGTTATGCCGCCATGGCTTTATATCAACTTCAATACGTTAAAGAAGGTTAATTAACTTAAATATGTTAAACTAATGAGTTGAAGCATTTCGATATCGCTTGCTAAATGTGTATATACAACAAAATCGACTTTATACCTAAATATAAGATTACGGAATTCTTCTAAATGCACTGCCGTTATGCCGCCATGGCTTTATATCAACTTCAATACGTTAAAGAAGGTTAATTAACTTAAATATGTTAAACTAATGATTTGAAGCATTTCGATATCGCTTGCTAAATGTGTATATACAACAAAATCGACATTATACCTAAATATAAGATAACGGGAAATTTTTCTACATGCACTGCCGTGATGCCGCCATGGCTTTATTCCAACTTCAGTTCGTTAAAGAAGGTTTATTAACTTAAATATGTTAAACTAATGAGTTGAAGCATCTCGACATCGATTGCTAAATGTGTATATACAACAAAATCGACTTTATACCTAAATATAAGATTACGGAATTCTTCTAAATGCACTGCCGTTATGCCGCCATGGCTTTATATCAACTTCAATACGTTAAAGAAGGTTAATTAACTTAAATATGATAAACTAATGATTTGAAGCATTTCGATATCGCCTGTTAAATGTGTATATACAAGAAAATCGACTTTATACCTAAATATGAGATAACGGAATTCTTCTACATGCACTGCCGTTATGCCGCCATGGCTTTATATCAACTTCAATACGTTAAAGAAGGTTAATTAACTTAAATATGTTAAACTAATGAGTTGAAGCATTTCGATATCGCTTGCTAAATGTGTATATACAACAAAATCGACTTTATACCTAAATATGAGATAACGGAATTCTTTTAAATGCACTGCCGTTATGCCGTTAAGGCTTTATGTAGAATTCAGTAAGATAGAGAGGGTTAATTAGCTTAAATATGTTAAACTAATGATTTGAAGCATTTCGATATCGATTGCTTAATTTGTAAATACAAGAAAATCGACTTTATACCTAAATAGAAGATAAAGAATTCTTCTAAATGCACTGCCGTAATACCGCCGTGGCTACATGCCAAATTCAGATCGTTAAAGAAGGTTTATTAACTTAAATATGTTGAGCTAATGAGTCGAAGCATCTCGATATCGATTGCTAAATGTATATATACAACAAAATCGACTTTATACCTAAATATTAGATTACGGAATTCTTCCAAATGCATTGCCGTTATACCGTTATGGCTTTATGTAAACTTCAGTAGGATAAAGAAGGTTAATTAACTTAAATATGTTAAACTAATGATTTGAAGCATTTCGATATCGCTTGCTAAATGTGTATATACGAGAAAATCGAATTTATACCTAAATATAAGATAACGGAATTCTTCTAAATGCACTGCTCGTTTGCTAAATGTGAATATACAACAAAATCGACTTTATACCTAAATATAAGATTACGGAATTCTTCCCAATGCACTGCCGTTATACCGTTATGGCTTTATGTAAACTTCAGCAAGATAAAGAAGGTTAGTTAACTTAAATATGTTAAACTAATGATTTGAAGCATTTCGTTATCGATTGCTAAATGTGTATATAAATGAAAATCGACTTTATACCTAAATATAAGATAACGGAATTCTTCTGAATGCACTGCAGTTATACCCTTAAGGCTTTATGTAGACTTCAGTGCGTTAGAGAACGTTTATTAACTTAGATATGTTAAAGTAATGATTTGAAGCATTTCGATATCGATTGCTAAATGTGTATATACATGAAAATCGACTTTATACCTAAATATAAGATAATGGAATTCTTCTACATGCACTGCCGTTATGCCGCCATGGATTTATGCCAACTTCAGTTTGTTAAAGAAGGTTTATTAACTTAAATATATTAAACTAATGAGTTGAAGCATCTCGATATCGATTGCTAAATGTGCATATACAACAAAATCGACTTTATACCTAAATATAAGATTACGGAATTCTTCCAAATGCACTGCCGTTATACCGTTATGGCTTTATGTAAACTTCAGTAAGATAAGGAAGGTTAATTAACTTAATTATGTTAAAGTAATGATTTGAAGCATTTCGATATCGATTGCTAAATGTGTATATACAAGAAAATCGACTTTATACCTAAATATAAGATAATGGAATTCTTCCACATGCACTGCCGTTATGCCGCCATGGATTTATGCCAACTTCAGTTTGTTAAAGAAGGTTTATTAACTTAAATATGTTAAACTAACGAGTTGAAGCATTTCGATATCGCTTGCTAAATGTGCATATACATCAAAATCGACTTTATACCTAAATATGAGATGTCGGAATTCTTCTAAATGCATTGCCGTTATGCCGCCCTGGCTTTATATCAACTTCAATACGTTAAAGAAGGTTAATTAACTTAATTATGTTAAACTTATGATTTGAAGCATTTCGATATCGATTGCTAAATGTGTATATACAAGAAAATCGAATTTATACCTAAATATAAGATAACGGGATTCTTCCAAATGCACTGCCGTTATACCCTTAAGGCTTTATGTAGACTTCCGTAAGCTAAAAAATGTTTATTAACTTAATATGTTAAACTAATGATTTGAAGCATTTCGATATCGATATCTAAATGTGTATATAAAAGAAAATCGACTTTATACCTAAATATAAGATTACGGAATTCTTCTAAATGCACTGTCGTTATGCCGCCATGGCTTTATATCATCTTCATTACGTTAAAGAAGGTTAATTAACTTAAATATGTTAAACTAATGATTTGAAGCATTTCGATATCGATTGCTAAATGTGTATATACAACAAAATCGACTTTATACCTAAATATAAGATTACGAAATTCTTCCAAATGTACTGTCATTATGCCGCCATGGCTTTATATCAACTTCAGTAAGATAAAGAAGTTAATTAACATAAATATGTTAAACTAATGATTTGAAGCATTTCGATATCGATTGCTAAATGTGAGTATACAAGAAAACCGACTTTATACCTAAACATAAGATTACGGAATTCTTCTACATGCACTGCCGTTATGCCGCCATGGCTTTATGCCAACTTCAGCTCAATAAAGAAGGTTTATTAACTTAAATATGTTGAACTAATGAGTTGAAGCATTTCGATATCGATTGCTAAATGTTTATATACAAGAAAATCGACTTCATACCTAAGTATAAGATTACGTAATTCTTCTAAATGCACTGCCGTTATGCCGCCATGGCTTTATATCAACTTCAATACGTTAAAGAAGGTTAATTAACTTAAATATGTTAAACTAATGATTTGAAGCATTTCGTTATCGATTGCTAAATGTGTATATACAACAAAATCGACTTTATACCTAAATATAAGATAACGGAATTCTTCCAAATGCACTGCCGTTATACCGTTATGGCTTTATGTAAACTTCAGTAAGCTAAAAAATGTTTATTAACTTAAATATGTTAAACTAATGATTTGAAGCATTTCGATATCGATATCTAATGTGTATATAAAAGAAAATCGACTTTATACCTAAATAAAAGATTACGGAATTCTTCTACATGCACTGCCGTAATGCCGCCTGGTTTTATATCAAATTCAGATCGTTAAGAAGGTTAATTAACTTAAATATGTTAACTAATGATTTGAAGCATTTCGATATCTATTGCTAAATGTGTATATACAACAAAATCGACTTTATACCTAAATATAAGATTACGGAATTTTTCCCTAAATGCACTGCCGTTATACCGTTATGGCTTTATGTAAACTTCATAGTTAAAGAAGGTTAATTAACTTAAATATTTAAACTAATGATTTGAAGCATTTCGATATCGCTTGCTAAATGTGTATATACAAGAAAATCGACTTTATACCTAAATATAAGATAACGGAATTCTTCTACATGCACTGCCATTATACCGTTATGGCTTTATGTAAACTTCATTAAGCTAAAAAATGTTTATTAACTTAATATGTTAAACTAATGATTTGAAGCATTTCGATATCGATATCTAATTGTGTATATAAAAGAAAATCGACGTTATACCTAAATAAAAGATTACGGAATTCTTCTACATGCACTGCCGTAATGCCGCCTTGGCTATATGCCAAATTAAGATCGTTGAAGAAGGTTAATTAACTTAAATATGTTAAACTAATGACTTGAAGCATTTCGTTATCGATTGCTAAATGTGTATAATCAACAAAATCGACTTTATACCTAAATATAAGATAACGGAATTCTTCTAAATAAACTGCCGTTATACCGTTAAGGCTTTATGTAGACTTCAGTAAGCTAAAAAATGTTTATAAACATAAGTATGTTAAACTAATGATTTGAAACATTTCGATATCGATATCATAATGTGTATATAAAAGAAAATCGACTTTATACCTAAATAAAAGATTACGGAATTCTTCTACATGCACTGCCGTAATACCGCCGTGGCTATATGCCAAATTCAGATCGTTAAAGAAGGTTTATTAACTTAAATATGTTAAGCTTATGAGTTGAAGCATCTCGATATCTATTGCTAAATATGTATATACAACAAAATCGACTTTATACCTAAATATAAGATTACGGAATTCTTCCAAGTGCACTGCCGTTATACCGTTATGGCTCTATGTAAACTTCAGTAGGATAAAGAAGGTTTACTAACTTAAATATGTTAAACTAATGATTTAAAGCATTTCAATATCGCTTGCTAAATGTGTATATACAAGAAAATCGAATTATGCCTAAATATAAGATAACGAAATTCTTCCAAGTGCACTGCCGTTATACCGTTATGGCTTTATGTAAACTTCAGTAAGCTAAAAAATGTTTATTAATTTAAAATGTTAAACTAATGATTTGAAGCATTTCGATATCGATTGATAAATGTGTAAATACAAGAAAATTGACGTTATGCCTAAATATAAGATAACGGAATTCTTCTATATGCACTGCCGTAATGCCGCCTTGGCTATATGCCAAATTCAGATCGTTAAAGAAGGTTAATTAACTTAAATATGTTAAACTAATGAGTTGAAGCATCTCGATATCGATTGCTAAATGTGTGTATAAAAGAAAATAGCATTTATACCTAAATATAAGATAACGGTATTCTTTCAAATGCACTGCCGTTATGCCGTTAAGGCTTTATGTAGACTTCAGTAAGAGAGAGAGGGTTAATTAACTTAAATATGTTAATCTTATGATTTGAGGCATTTCGCTATCGATTCCTAAATATGTAAATACAAGAAAATCAACTTTATACCTAAATAGAAAATTACGGAATTCTTCTGAATGCACTGCAGTTACACCGTTAACGCTTTATGTAGACTTCAGTGCGTTAAAGAACGTTTATTAACTTAAATATGTTAAACTAATGATTTGAAACATTTCGATATCTAATGTGTATATAAAAGAAAATCGACTTTATACTTAAACATAAGATTACGGAATTCTTCTAAATGCACTGCCGTTATGCCGCCATGGCTTTATATTAACTTCAATACGTTAAAGAAGGTTAATTAACTCAAATATGTTAAACTAATGATTTGAAGCATTTCGATATCGCTTGCTAAATGTGTATATACTCGAAAATCGACTTTATACCTAAATACAAGATTACGGAATTCTTCTAAATGCACTGCCGTTATGCCGCCATGGCTTTATATAAACTTGAATACGTTAAAGAAGGTTAATTAACTTAAATATATTAAACTAATGATTTGAAGCATATCGATATCGCTGGCTAAATGTGTATATACAAGAAAATCGAATTATACCTAAATATAAGATAACGGAATCCTTCCAAGTGCACTGCCGTTATACCGTTATGGCTTTATGTAAACTTCAGTAAGCTAAAAAATATTTATTAACTTAATATGTTAAACTAGTGATTTGAAGCATTTCGATATCGATATCTAATTGTGTATATAAAAGAAAATCGACTTTATACCTAAATAAAATATTACGGAATTCTTCTACATGCACTGCCGTAATGGCGCCGTGGCTGTATGCCAAATTCAGATCGTTGAAGAAGGTTAATTAACTTAAATATGTTAAACTAATGACTTGAAGCATTTCGTTATCGATTGCTAAATGTGTATATACAACAAAATCGACTTTATACCTAAATATAAGGTAACGGAATTCTTCTAAATGTAGACTTAAGTATGCTAAAAATATGTTTATAAACTTAAATATGTTAAACTAATGATTTGAAACATATCGATATCGATATCATAATGTGTATATAAAAGAAAATCGACTTTATACCTAAATACAAGATTACGGAATTCTTCTACATGCACTGCCATAATACCGCCGTGGCTATATGCCAAATTCAGATCGTTAAAGAAGGTTTATTAAGTTAAATATGTTAAGTTTATGAGTTGAAGCATCTCGATATCTATTGCTAAATGTGTATATACAACAAAATCGACTTTATACCTAAATATAAGATAACGGAATTCTTCTATATGCACTGCCGTAATGCCGCCGTGGCTATATGCCAAATTCAGATCGTTAAAAAAGGTTAATTAACTTAAATATGTTAAACTAATGAGTTGAAGCATCTCGATATCGATTGCTAAATGTGTATATACAAGAAAATCGAATTTATACCTAAATATAAGATAACGGATTCACTGCCGTTATGCCGTTAAGTCTTCATGTAGACTTCAGTAAGAGACAGAGGGTTAATTAACTTAAATATGTTTATCTAATGATTTGAGGCATTTCGATATCGATTCCTAAATATGTAAATACAAGAAAATCAACTTTATACCTAAATAGAAAATTACGGAATTCTTCTGAATGCACTGCAGTTACACCGTTAAAGCTTTATGTAGACTTCAGTGCGTTAAAGAACGTTTATTAACTTAAATATGTTAAACTAATGATTTGAAGCATTTTGATATCGATAGCTAAATGTGTATATACAAGAAAATCGACTTTATACCTAAACATAAGATTACGGAATTCTTCTAAATGCATTGCCGTTATGCCGCCATGGCTTTATATCAACTTTAATACGTTAAAGAAGGTTAATTAACTTAAATATGTTAAACTAATGATTTGAAGCATTTCGCTATCGCTTGCTAAATGTGTATATACTCGAAAATCGACTTTATACCTAAATACAAGACTACGGAATTCTTCTAAATGCACTGCCGTTATGCCGCCATGGCTTTATATAAACTTGAATACGTTAAAGAAGGTTAATTAACTTAAATATATTAAACTAATGATTTGAAGCATTTTGATATCGCTTGCTAAATTTGTATATACAAGAAAATCGACTTTATACCTAAATATAAGATAACGGAATTCTTCTACATGCACTGCCGTTATACCGTTAAGGCTTTATGTAGACTTCTTCTTCTTCTTTACTGGCGTAGACACCGCTTACCCGATTATAGCCGAGTCAACAACAGCGCGCCAGTCGTTTCTTCTCTTCGCTACGTGGCGCCAATTGGATATTCCAAGCGAGGCCAGGTCCTTCTCTACTTGGTCCTTCCAACGGAGTGGAGGTCTTCCTCTTCCTCTGCTTCCCGCGGCGGGTACTGCGTCGAATACTTTCAGAGCTGGAGTGTTTTCATCCATCCGGACAACATGACCTAGCCAGCGTAGCCGCTGTCTTTTAATTCGCTGAACT
>JAPZAG010002599.1:0-15727 GCA_027475135.1 Bactrocera correcta | reverse complement strand
ATACGCATTTAGCAATCGATATCGAAGTGCTTCAAATCATTAGTTTAACATATTTAAGTTAATAAAGCTTCTTTAACGTATTGAAGGTGATATAAGGCCATGGCGACATAACGACAGTACATTTGGAAGAATTCCGTAATCTTATATTTAGATGTTAAGTTGATTTCCTTGTATGTACACATTTAGCAATCGATATCGAAATGCCTCAAATCATTAGTTTAACATATTTAAGTTAATTAACCCTCTTTATCTTACTGAAGTCTACAAACGCCTTAACGGCATAACGGCAAAGCATTTGGAAGAATTACGTAATCTTATATTTGGGTATAAAGTCGATTTTCTTGTATATGCTCATTCAGCGATCGATATGGAAGTGCTTCAAATCATTAGTTTAAAATATTTAAGTTAAAAAACCTACTTTAACGCACTGAGGTTAACATAAAGCCATAACTACATAACGGCAGTGCATTTAGAAGAATTCCGTAATCTTATATTTAGCTATAAAGTCGATTTTCTTGTATATACACATTTAGCAATCGATATCGAAATGCCCCAAATCATTAGTTTAACACATTTAAGTAAATTAACCTTCTTTATCTTACTGAAGTTTACATAAAGCCATAACGGTATAACGTCAGTGCATTTGAAGAATTCCGTAATCTTATATTTAGGTATAAAGTCGATTTTCTTGTATATACACATTTAGCAATCGATATCGAAATGCCCCAAATCATTAGTTTAACATATTTAAGTTAATAAACCTTCTTTAAGGAACGGAAGTTGATATAAAGCCATAACGGTATAACGGCAGTGCATTTGAAGAATTCCGTAATCTTATATTTAGGTATAAAGTCGATTTTATTGTATATATGCATTTAGCAATCGATTTCGAAAATCTTCAAATCATTAGTTTAACATATTTAAGTTAATAAAGCTTCTTTAACGCACTGAAGTTAACATAAAGCCATGGCGGCATAACGGCAGTCCATGTAGAAGAATTCCGTAATCTTCTATTAAGTTATAAATTCGATTTTCTTGTATGTACACATTTAGCAAGCGATATCGAAATGCTTCAAATCATTAGTTTAACATATTTAAGTTAATAAACCTTTTTTAACGAACTGAAGTTTACATAAAGCCATGGCGGCATAACAGCAATTCCTTTAGAAGAATTTCGTAATCTTATATTTAGTTATAAATTCGATTTTCTTGTATATACACATTTAGCAAGCGATATCGAAATGCTTCAAGTCATTAGTTTAACATATTTAAGATAATTAACCTTCTTTATTTTACTGAAGTTCACATAAAGCCATAACGGTATAACGGCAGTGCATTTGGGAGAATTTCGTAATCTTATATTTAGGTATAAAGTCGATTTTGTTGTATATACAAATTTAGCAATCGATATCGAAATGCCTCAAATCATTAGTTTAACATATTTAAGTTAATTAACCTTCTTTAACATATTGAAGTTTATATAAAGCCATGGTGGCATAACGGCAGTACATTTGGAAGAATTCCGTAATCTTATATTTAGGTATAAAGAAGATTTTCTTGTATATTTGCATTTAGCAATCGATTTCGAAAATCTTCAAATCATTAGTTTAACATATTTAAGTTAATAAACCTTCTTTAACGAATAGAAGTTAACATAAAGCCATAACTGCATAACGGCAGTGCATTTAGAAGAATTCCGTAATCTTATATTTAGGTAAAAAGTCGATTTTCTTGTATATACACATTTGGCAAACGATATCGAAATGCCTCAAATCATTAGTTTAACATATTTAAGTTAAAAAACCTACTTTAAACCGATGTTAACACAAAGCCATGGCGGCATAACGGCAGTGCATGTAGAAGAAATCCGTAATCTTATATTTAGGTATTAAGTCGATTTTGTTGTATATGTGCATTTAGCAATCGATTTCGAAAATCTTCAAATCATTAGTTTAACATATTTAAGTTAATAAAGCTTCTTTAACGTATTGAAGGTGATATAAGGCCATGGCGACATAACGACAGTACATTTGGAAGAATTCCGTAATCTTATATTTAGATGTTAAGTTGATTTCCTTGTATGTACACATTTAGCAATCGATATCGAAATGCCTCAAATCATTAGTTTAACATATTTAAGTTAATTAACCCTCTTTATCTTACTGAAGTCTACAAACGCCTTAACGGCATAACGGCAAAGCATTTGGAAGAATTACGTAATCTTATATTTGGGTATAAAGTCGATTTTCTTGTATATGCTCATTCAGCGATCGATATGGAAGTGCTTCAAATCATTAGTTTAAAATATTTAAGTTAAAAAACCTACTTTAACGCACTGAGGTTAACATAAAGCCATAACTACATAACGGCAGTGCATTTAGAAGAATTCCGTAATCTTATATTTAGCTATAAAGTCGATTTTCTTGTATATACACATTTAGCAATCGATATCGAAGTGCTTCAAATCATTAGTTTAACATATTTAAGTTAACTAACCCTCTTTATCTTACTGAAGTCTACAAACGCCTTAACGGCATAACGGCAGTGCATGTAGAAGAATTCCGTTATCATATATTTAGGTATAAAGTCGATTTTCGTGTATATACACATTTAGCAATCGATATCGAAATGCGTCAAATCATTAGTTTGCCATATTTAAGTTAAAAAACCTACTTTAAACCGATGTTAACACAAAGCCATTGCGGCATAACGGCAGTGCATGTAGAAGAAATCCGTAATCTTATATTTAGGTATTAAGTCGATTTTGTTGTATATGTGCATTTAGCAATCGATTTCGAAAATCTTCAAATCATTAGTTTAACATATTTAAGTTAATAAAGCTTCTTTAACGTATTGAAGATGATATAAAGCCATGGCGACATAACGACAGTACATTTGGAAGAATTCCGTAATCTTATATTTAGATATTAAGTTGATTTCCTTGTATATACACATTTAGCAATCGATATCGAAATGCCTCAAATCATTAGTTTAACATATTTAAGTTAATAAAGCTTTTTTAACGTATTGAAGGTGATATAAGGCCATGGCGACATAACGACAGTACATTTGGAAGAATTCCGTAATCTTATATTTAGATATTAAGTTGATTTCCTTGTATATACACATTTAGCAATCGATATCGAAATGCCTCAAATCATTAGTTTAACATATTTAAGTTAATTAACCCTCTTTATCTTACTGAAGTCTACAAACGCCTTAACGGCATAACGGCAATGCATGTAGAAGAATTCCGTAATCTTATATTTAGGTAAAAAGTCGATTTTCTTGTATATACTCTTTTAGCAATCGATATCGAAATGCGTCAAATCATTAGTTTGCCATATTTAAGTTAAAAAACCTACTTTAAACCGACGTTAACACAAAGCCATGGCGGCATAACGGCAATGCATGTAGAAGAAATCCGTAATCTTATATTTAGGTATTAAGTCGATTTTGTTGTATATGTGCATTTAGCAATCGATTTCGAAAATCTTCAAATCATTAGTTTAACATATTTAAGTTAATAAAGCTTCTTTAACGTATTGAAGATGATATAAAGCCATGGCGACATAACGACAGTACATTTGGAAGAATTCCGTAATCTTATATTTAGATATTAAGTCGATTTTCTTGTATATACACATTTAGCAATCGATATCGAAGTGCTTCAAATCATTAGTTTAACATATTTAAGTTAACTAACCCTCTTTATCTTACTGAAGTCTACAAACGCCTTAACGGCATAACGGCAGTGCATGTAGAAGAATTCCGTAATCTTATATTTAGGTATAAAGTCGATTTCCTTGTATATGTGCACTTAGAAATCGATATCGAATTGCTTCAAATCATTAGTTTAACATATTTAAGTTAACAAACATACTTTAACGAACTGAAGTTGACATAAAGCCATGGCGGAATAACGGCAGTGCATTTGGAAGAATTCCGTTATCCTATGTTTAGGTATAAAGTCAAGTTTCTTGTATTTGCACATTTAGCAATGATTATCGAAATGCTTCAAATCATTAGTTTAACATATTTAAGTTAAATTACCTTCTTTAACCTACCGAAGGTGACATGAAGCCATGGCCTCATAACGGCAGTGCATGTAGAAGAATTCCGTAATATTATATTTTGGTCTAAAATCGATTTTGTAGTATATACACATTTAGCAATCGATTTCGAAATGCTTCAAATCATTAGTTTAACATATTTAAGTTAATTAACCCTCTTTATCTTACTAAAGTCTACAAAAGCCTTAACAGCATAACGGCAGTGCATTTGGAAGAATTCCCTAACCTTATATTTAGGTATAAAGTCGATTTTCTTGTATATACGCATTTAGCAATCGATATCGAAGTGCTTCAAATCATTAGTTTAACATATTTAAGTTAATAAAGCTTCTTTAACGTATTGAAGGTGATATAAGGCCATGGCGACATAACGACAGTACATTTGGAAGAATTCCGTAACCTTATATTTAGATATTAAGTTGATTTCCTTGTATATACATATTTAGCAATCGATATCGAAATGCCTCAAATCATTAGTTTAACATATTTAAGTTAATTAACCCTCTTTATCTTACCGAAGTCTACAAGCGCCTTAACGGCATAACGGCAAAGCATTTAGAAGAATTACGTAATCTTATATTTGGGTATAAAGTCGATTTTCTTGTATATACTCATTCAGCGATCGATATGGAAGTGCTTCAAATCATTAGTTTAAAATATTTAAGTTAAAAAACCTACTTTAACGCACTGAGGTTAACATAAAGCCATAACTACATAACGGCAGTGCATTTAGAAGAATTCCGTAATCTTATATTTAGGTATAAAGTCGATTTCCTTGTATATGTGCATTTAGAAAGCGATATCGAAACGCTTCAAATCATTAGTTTAACATATTTAAGTTAACAAACATACTTTAACGAACTGAAGTTGACATAAAGCCATGGCGGAATAACGGCAGTGCATTTGGAAGAATTCCGTTATCCTATGTTTAGGTATAAAGTCAAGTTACTTGTATTTGCACATTTAGCAATCAATATCGAAATGCTTCAAATAATTAGTTTAACATATTTAAGTTAAATTACCTTCTTTAACCTACCGAAGGTGACATGAAGCCATGGCCTCATAACGGCAGTGCATGTAGAAGAATTCCGTAATATTATATTTTGGTATAAAATCGATTTTGTTGCATATACACATTTAGCAATCGATTTCGAAATGCTTCAAATCATTAGTTTAACATATTTAAGTTAATTAACCCTCTTTATCTTACTAAAGTCTACAAAAGCCTTAACAGCATAACGGCAGTGCATTTGGAAGAATTCCCTAACCTTATATTTAGGTATAAAGTCGATTTTCTTATATATACGCATTTAGCAATCGATATCGAAGTGCTTCAAATCATTAGTTTAACATATTTAAGTTAATAAAGCTTCTTTAACGTGTTGAAGGTGATATAAGGCCATGGCGACATAACGACAGTACAGTTGGAAGAATTCCGTAATCTTATATTTAGATATTAAGTTGATTTCCTTGTACATACACATTTAGCAATCGATATCGAAATGCCTCAAATCATTAGTTTAACATATTTAAGTTAATTAACCCTCTTTATCTTACTGAAGTCTACAAACGCCTTAACGGCATAACGGCAAAGCATTTAGAAGAATTACGTAATCTTATATTTGGGTATAAAGTCGATTTTCTTGTATATACTCATTTAGCGATCGATATGGAAGTGCTTCAAATCATTAGTTTAAAATATTTAAGTTAAAAAACCTACTTTAACGCACTGAGGTTAACATAAAGCCATAACTACATAACGGCAGTGCATTTAGAAGAATTCCGTAATCTTATATTTAGCTATAAAGTCGATTTTCTTGTATATACACTTTTAGCAATCGATATCGAAATGCCCCAAATCATTAGTTTAACACATTTAAGTAAATTAACCTTCTTTATCTTACTGAAGTTTACATAAAGCCATAACGGTATAACGTCAGTGCATTTGAAGAATTCCTCAAATCTTTAGTTTAACATATTTAAGTTAATTAACCCTCTTTATCTTACTTAAGTCTACATAAAGCCTTAACGGTATAACTGCAGTGCATTTAAGAATTCCGTAATCTCGTATTTAGGTATAAATTCGATTTTCGTGAATAGACACATTTAGCAAGCGATATCGAAATGCTTCAAATCATTAGTTTAACATATTTAAGTTAGTTAAAATTCTTTAACGTATTGAAGTTGATATAAAGCCATGGCGGCATAACGGCAGTGCATTTAGAAGAATTCCGTAATCTTATATTTAGGTATAAAGTCGATTTTGTTGTATATACACATTTAGCAACCGATATCGAAATGCTTCAATTAACAGGTTTAGCATATTTAGGTTAATTTACCTTCTTTATCTTACTGAAGTTTACATAAAGCCATAGCGGCATAACGGCAGTATGTTTGGGTGAATTCCGTAATCTTATATTTAGGTATAAAATCGGTTTTCTTGTATATACACATTTAGCAATCGATATAGAAAAGCTTCAGCTCATTAGTTTGTCATATTTAAGTTAATATACCTTCTTTAACGATCTGAAGTGGGCATACAGCCATGGAGGCATAACGGCAGTGCATGTAGAAGAATTCCATAATCTTATATTTAGGTATAAAGTCGATTTTCTTGTATATACACATTATGATATCGATATCGAAATGTTTCAAATCATTAGTTTAACATATTTAAGTTTATAAACATTTTTTAGCTTACTGAAGTCTACATAAAGCCTTAACGGTATAACGGCAGTGCATTTAGAAGAATTCCGTTATCTTATATTTAGGTATAAAGTCGATTTTCTTGTATATACACATTTAGCAATCGATAACGAAATGCTTCAAGTCATTAGTTTAACATATTTAAGTTAATTAACCTTCTTTAACGATCTGAATTTGGTATATAGCCACGACGGCATTACGGCAGTGCATGTAGAAGAATTCCGTTATCTTTTATTTAGGTATAAAGTCGATTTTCTTTTATATACACAATTAGATATCGATATCGAAATGCTTCAAATCATTAGTTTAACATATTAATTTAATAAACATTTTTTAGCTTACTGAAGTTTACATAAAGCCATAACGGTGTAACGGCAGTGCACTTGGAAGAATTCCGTTATCTTATATTTAGGGATAATTCGATTTTCTTGTATATACACATTTAGCAAGCGATATCGATATGCTTCAAATCAATAGTTTAATATATTTAAGTTAATTAACCTTATTTTTCCTACTGAAGTTTACATAAAGCCATAACGGTATAACGGCAGTGCACTTGGAAGAATTCCGTAATCTTATATTTAGGTATAAAGTCGATTTTGTTGTATATACACATTTAGCGATCGATATCGAGATGCTTCAACTCATTAGCTTAACATGTTTAAGTTAATAAACCTTCTTTAACGATCTGAATTTGGCATATAGCCACGGCGGTATTACGGCAGTGCATGTAGAAGATTTCCGTAATCTTTTATTTAGGTATAAAGTCGATTTTCTTTAATATACGCATTTAGATATCGATATCGAAATGCTTCAAATCATCAGTTTAACATATTTAAGTTAATTAACCTTCTTTAACGTATTAAAGTTGATATAAAGCCATGGCGGCATAACGGCAGTGCATTTAGAAGAATTCCGTAATCTTATATTTAGGTATAAAGTCGATTTTCTTGTATATACACATTTAGCAAGCGATTTCGAAATGCTTCAAATCATAAGTTTAACACATTTAAGCTAATTAACCTTCTTTAACGTATTGAAGTTGATATAGAGCCATTGCGGCATAACGGCAGTGCATGTAGAAGAATTCCGTTATCTTATATTTAGGTATAAAGTCGATTTTTTTGTATATACACATTTAGCAAGCGTTATCGAAATGCTTCAACTCATTATCTTAACATATTTAAGTTAATTAACCTTCTTTAACGATCTGAAGTGGGCATATAGCCACGGCGGCATTACGGCAGTGCAGGTAGAAGAATTCCGTAATCTTTTATTTAGGTATAAAGTCGATTTTCTTTTATATACACATTTAGCTATCGATATCTAAATACTTCAAATCATTTGTTTAACATATTAAGTTAATAAACATTTTTTAACGATCTGAAGTGGGCATATAGCCACGGCGGCATTACGGCAGTGCAGGTAGAAGAATTCCGTAATCTTTTATTTAGGTATAAAGTCGATTTTCTTTAATATACGCATTGAGATATCGATATCGAAATGTTTCAAATCATTAGTTTAACATATTTAAGTTTATAAAAATTTTTTAGCTTACTGAAGTCTACATAAAGCCTTAACGGTATAACGGCAGTGCATTTAGAAGAATTCCGTTATCTTATATTTAGGTATAAAGTCGATTTTGTTGTATATACACATTTAGCGATCGATATCGAGATGCTTCAAGTCATTAGTTTAACATATTTAAGTTAATTAACCTTCTTCAACGATCTGAGTTTGGCATATAGCCAAGGCGGCATTACGGCAGTGCATGTAGAAGAATTCCGTAATCTTTTATTTAGGTGTAAAGTCGATTTTCTTTAATATACGCATTTAGATATCGATATCGAAATGCTTCAAATCATCAGTTTAACATATTTAAGTTAATTAACCTTCTTTAACGTATTGAAGTTGTTATAGAGCCATTGCGACATAACGGCAGTGCATGTAGAAGAATTCCGTTATCTTATATTTAGGTATAAAGTCGATTTTCTTTTATATACACATTTAGCAAGCGATATCGAAATGCTTCAAATCATTAGTTTAACATATTTAAGTTAATTAACCTTCATTAACGTATTAAAGTTGATATAAAGCCATGGCGGCAGTGCATTTAGAAGAATTCCGTAATCTTATATTTAGGTATAAAGTTGATTTTCTTGTATATACACATTTAGCAAGCGATTTCGAAATGCTTCAAATCATAAGTTTAACACATTAAAGCTAATTAACCTTCTTTAACGTATTGAAGTTGATATAGAGCCATTGCGGCATAACGGCAGTGCATGTAGAAGAATTCCGTTATCTTATATTTAGGTATAAAGTCGATTTTTTTGTATATACACATTTAGCAAGCGTTATAGAAATGCTTCAACTCATTAGTTTAATATATTTAAGTTAATTAACCTTCTTTAACGTATTCAAGTTTATATAAAGCCATGGCGGCATAACGGCAGTGCATTTAGAAGAATTCCGTAATCTTGTATTTAGGTATAAAGTCGATTTTCTTGTATATACACTTTTAGCTATCGATATCGAAATGCTTCAAATCATTAGTTTAACATTTTAAATTAATAAACATTTTTTAGCTTACTGAAGTTTACATAAGGCGTTTACGGTATAACGGCAGTGCACTTGGAAGAATTCCGTTATCTTATATTTAGGTATAATTCGATTTTCTTGTATATACACATTTAGCAAGCGATATTGAAATGCTTTAAATCATTAGTTTAACATATTTAAGTTAGTTAACCTTCTTTATCCTACTGAAGTTTACATAGAGCCATAACGGTATACCAGCAGTGCACTTGGAAGAATTCCGTAATCTTATATTTAGATATAAAGTCGATTTTGTTGTATATACACATTTAGCAATAGATATCGAGATGCTTCAACTCATAAGCTTAACATATTTAACTTAATAAACCTTCTTTAACGATCTGAATTTGGCATATAGCCACGGCGGTATTATGGCAGTGCATGTAGAAGAATTCCGTAATCTTATATTTAGGTATAAAGTCGATTTTCTTTTATATACACATTATGATATCGATATTGAAATGTCTCAAATCATTAGTTTAACATATTTAAGTTTTTAAACATATTTTTAGCATACTTAAGTCTACATTTAGAAGAATACCGTTATCTTATATTTAGGTATAAAGTCGATTTTGTTGTATATACACATTTAGCAATAGATATCGAGATGCTTCAACTCATAAGCTTAACATATTTAACTTAATAAACCTTCTTTAACGATCTGAATTTGGCATATAGCCACGGCGGTATTATGGCAGTGCATGTAGAAGAATTCCGTAATCTTATATTTAGGTATAAAGTCGATTTTCTTTTATATACACATTATGATATCGATATTGAAATGTCTCAAATCATTAGTTTAACATATTTAAGTTTTTAAACATATTTTTAGCATACTTAAGTCTACATTTAGAAGAATACCGTTATCTTATATTTAGGTATAAAGTCGATTTTGTTGTATATACACATTTAGCAATAGATATCGAGATGCTTCAACTCATTAGTTTAACATATTTAAGTTAATTAACCTTCTTCAACGATCTGAATTTGGCATATAGCCACGGCGCCATTACGGCAGTGCATGTAGAAGAATTCCGTAATCTTTTATTTAGGTATAAAGTCGATTTTCTTTTATATACACAATTAGATATCGATATCGAAATTCTTCAAATCATTAGTTTAACATATTAAGTTAATAAACATTTTTTAGCTTACTGAAGTTTACATAAAGCCATAACTGTATAACGGCAGTGCACTTGGAAGAATTCCGTTATCTTATATTTAGGTATAATTCGATTTTCTTGTATATACACATTTAGCAAGCGATATCGATATGCTTCAAATCATTAGTTTAATATATTTAAGTTAATTAACCTACTTTAACGTATTCAAGTTTATATAAAGGCATGGCGGCATAACGGCAGTGCATTTAGAAGAATTCCGTAATCTTGTATTTAGGTATAAAGTCGATTTTCGAGTATATACACATTAAGCAAGCGATATCGAAATGCTTCATATCATTAATTTAACATATTTAAGTTAATTAACCTTCCTTAACGTATTGAAGTTCATATAAAGCCATGGCGGCATAACGGCAGTGCATGTAGAAGAATTCCGTAATCTTATGTTTAGGTATAAAGTCAATTTTCTTTTATATACACATTTAGATATCGATATCGAAATGCTTCAAATCATTAGTTTAACATATTTAAGTTAATAAACGTTCTTTAACGCACTGAAGTCTACATAAAGCGTTAACGGTATAACTGCAGTGCATTCAGAAGAATTCCGTAATTTTCTATTTAGGTATAAAGTTGATTTTCGTGTATTTATATATTTAGGAATCGATATCGAAATGCCTCAAATCATTAGATTAACATATTTAAGTTAATTAACCCTCTCTCTCTTACTGAAGTCTACATAAAGCCTTAACGGCATAACGGCAGTGCATTTAGAAGAATTCCGTTATCTTATATTTAGGTATAAATTCGATTTTCTTGTATATACACATTTAGCAATCGATATCGAGATGCTTCAACTCATTAGTTTAACATATTTAAGTTAATTAACCTTCTTTAACGATCTGAATTTGGCATATAGCCAAGGCGGCATTACGGCAGTGCATATAGAAGAATTCCGTTATCTTATATTTAGGCATAAAGTCAATTTTCTTGTATTTACACATTTATCAATCGATATCGAAATGCTTCAAATCATTAGTTTAACATTTTAAATTAATAAACATTTTTTAGCTTACTGAAGTTTACATAAAGCCATAACGGTATAACGGCAGTGCACTTCGAAGAATTTCGTTATCTTATATTTAGGTATAATTCGATTTTCTTGTATATACACATTTAGCAAGCGATATTGAAATGCTTTAAATCATTAGTTTAACATATTTAAGTTAGTTAACCTTCTTTATCCTACTGAAGTTTACATAGAGCCATAACGGTATAACGGCAGTGCACTTGGAAGAATTCCGTAATCTTATATTTAGGTATAAAGTCGATTTTGTTGTATATACATATTTAGCAATAGATATCGAGATGCTTCAACTCATAAGCTTAACATATTTAAGTTAATAAACCTTCTTTAACGATCTGAATTTGGCATATAGCCACGGCGGTATTACGGCAGTGCATGTAGAAGAATTCCGTAATCTTTTATTTAGGTATAAAGTCGATTTTCTTTTATATACACATTTAGATATCGATATCGAAATGTTTCAAATCATTAGTTTAACATATTTAAGTTTATAAACATTTTTTAGCTTACTGAAGTCTACATAAAGCCTTAACGGTATAACGGCAGTGCATTTAGAAGAATTCCGTAATCTTGTATTTAGGTATAAAGTCGATTTTCGAGTATATACACATTAAGCAAGCGATATCGAAATGCTTCATATCATTAATTTAACATATTTAAGTTAATTAACCTTCCTTAACGTATTGAAGTTCATATAAAGCCATGGCGGCATAACGGCAGTGCATGTGGAAGAATTCCGTAATCTTATATTTAGGTATAAAGTCGATTTTCTTGTATATACACATATAGCAATCGATAACGAAATGCTTCAAGTCATTAGTTTAACATATTTAAGATAATTAACCTTCTTCAACGATCTGAGTTTGGCATATAGCCACGGCGGCATTACGGCAGTGCATGTAGAAGAATTCCGTAATCTTTTATTTAGGTATAAAGTCGATTTTCTTTTATATACACATTTAGATATCGATATCGAAATGCTTCAAATCATCAGTTTAACATATTTAAGTTAATGAACCTTCTTTAACGTATTGAAGTTGATATAGAGCCATTGCGGCATAACGGCAGTGCATGTAGAAGAATTCCGTTATCTTATATTTAGGTATAAAGTCGATTTTCTTGTATATACACATTTAGCAAGCGATATCGAAATGCTTCAAATCATTAGTTTAACATATTTAAGTTAATTAACCTTCTTTAACGTATTGAAGTTGATATAAAGCCATGGCGGCCTAACGGCAGTGCACTTGGAAGAATTCCGTAATCTTATATTTAGATATAAAGTCGATTTTGTTGTATATACACATTTAGCAATAGATATCGAGATGCTTCAACTCATAAGCTTAACATATTTAACTTAATAAACCTTCTTTAACGATCTGAATTTGGCATATAGCCACGGCGGTATTATGGCAGTGCATGTAGAAGAATTCCGTAATCTTATATTTAGGTATAAAGTCGATTTTCTTTTATATACACATTATGATATCGATATTGAAATGTCTCAAATCATTAGTTTAACATATTTAAGTTTTTAAACATATTTTTAGCATACTTAAGTCTACATTTAGAAGAATACCGTTATCTTATATTTAGGTATAAAGTCGATTTTGTTGTATATACACATTTAGCAATAGATATCGAGATGCTTCAACTCATAAGCTTAACATATTTAACTTAATAAACCTTCTTTAACGATCTGAATTTGGCATATAGCCACGGCGGTATTATGGCAGTGCATGTAGAAGAATTCCGTAATCTTATATTTAGGTATAAAGTCGATTTTCTTTTATATACACATTATGATATCGATATTGAAATGTCTCAAATCATTAGTTTAACATATTTAAGTTTTTAAACATATTTTTAGCATACTTAAGTCTACATTTAGAAGAATACCGTTATCTTATATTTAGGTATAAAGTCGATTTTGTTGTATATACACATTTAGCAATAGATATCGAGATGCTTCAACTCATTAGTTTAACATATTTAAGTTAATTAACCTTCTTCAACGATCTGAATTTGGCATATGGCCACGGCGCCATTACGGCAGTGCATGTAGAAGAATTCCGTAATCTTTTATTTAGGTATAAAGTCGATTTTCTTTTATATACACAATTAGATATCGATATCGAAATGCTTCAAATCATTAGTTTAACATATTAAGTTAATAAACATTTTTTAGCTTACTGAAGTTTACATAAAGCCATAACTGTATAACGGCAGTGCATTTGGAAGAATTCCGTTATCTTATATTTAGGTATAATTCGATTTTCTTGTATATACACATTTAGCAAGCGATATCGATATGCTTCAAATCATTAGTTTAATATATTTAAGTTAATTAACCTACTTTAACGTATTCAAGTTTATATAAAGGCATGGCGGCATAACGGCAGTGCATTTAGAAGAATTCCGTAATCTTGTATTTAGGTATAAAGTCGATTTTCGAGTATATACACATTAAGCAAGCGATATCGAAATGCTTCATATCATTAATTTAACATATTTAAGTTAATTAACCTTCCTTAACGTATTGAAGTTCATATAAAGCCATGGCGGCATAACGGCAGTGCATGTAGAAGAATTCCGTAATCTTATGTTTAGGTATAAAGTCAATTTTCTTTTAATATACACATTTAGATATCGATATCGAAATGCTTCAAATCATTAGTTTAACATATTTAAGTTAATAAACGTTCTTTAACGCACTGAAGTCTACATAAAGCGTTAACGGTATAACTGCAGTGCATTCAGAAGAATTCCGTAATTTTCTATTTAGGTATAAAGTTGATTTTCTTGTATTTATATATTTAGGAATCGATATCGAAATGCCTCAAATCATTAGATTAACATATTTAAGTTAATTAACCCTCTCTCTCTTACTGAAGTCTACATAAAGCCTTAACGGCATAACGGCAGTGCATTTAGAAGAATTCCGTTATCTTATATTTAGGTATAAATTCGATTTTCTTTTATATACACATTTAGCAATCGATATCGAGATGCTTCAACTCATTAGTTTAACATATTTAAGTTAATTAACCTTCTTTAACGATCTGAATTTGGCATATAGCCAAGGCGGCATTACGGCAGTGCATATAGAAGAATTCCGTTATCTTATATTTAGGCATAAAGTCAATTTTCTTGTATTTACACATTTATCAATCGATATCGAAATGCTTCAAATCATTAGTTTAACATTTTAAATTAATAAACATTTTTTAGCTTACTGAAGTTTACATAAAGCCATAACGGTATAACGGCAGTGCACTTGGAAGAATTTCGTTATCTTATATTTAGGTATAATTCGATTTTCTTGTATATACACATTTAGCAAGCGATATTGAAATGCTTTAAATCATTAGTTTAACATATTTAAGTTAGTTAACCTTCTTTATCCTACTGAAGTTACATAGAGCCATAACGGTATAACGGCAGTGCACTTGGAAGAATTCCGTAATCTTATATTTAGGTATAAAGTCGATTTTGTTGTATATACATATTTAGCAATAGATATCGAGATGCTTCAACTCATAAGCTTAACATATTTAAGTTAATAAACCTTCTTTAACGATCTGAATTTGGCATATAGCCACGGCGGTATTACGGCAGTGCATGTAGAAGAATTCCGTAATCTTTATTTAGGTATAAAGTCGATTTTCTTTTATATACACATTTAGATATCGATATCGAAATGTTTCAAATCATTAGTTTAACATATTTAAGTTTATAAACATTTTTTAGCTTACTGAAGTCTACATAAAGCCTTAACGGTATAACGGCAGTGCATTTAGAAGAATTCCGTTATCTTATATTTAGGTATAAAGTCGATTTTCTTGTATATACACATATAGCAATCGATAACGAAATGCTTCAAGTCATTAGTTTAACATATTTAAGATAATTAACCTTCTTCAACGATCTGAGTTTGGCATATAGCCACGGCGGCATTACGGCAGTGCATGTAGAAGAATTCCGTAATCTTTTATTTAGGTATAAAGTCGATTTTCTTTTATATACACATTTAGATATCGATATCGAAATGCTTCAAATCATCAGTTAACATATTTAAGTTAATGAACCTTCTTTAACGTATTGAAGTTGATATAGAGGGCTAAGCATTTTAAAAAATTTTT
>JAPZAG010002597.1:0-15738 GCA_027475135.1 Bactrocera correcta | reverse complement strand
CGACCACAACACGTGCGGGATGGGATAGATACCGAGAGTTGAAGAGGGCAGCAAGACGCATTTGTAGACAGAAAAAGAAAGAGGCCGAAATGCGTGAGTACGAAGAGCTTGATAAGCTGGCCGACAGGGGTAATGCTCGAAAATTCTACGAAAAGATGCGGCGGCTTACAGAAGGTTTCAAGACCGGAGCATACTCTTGTAGAACCCCCAAAGGTGATCTAGTTACCGATGCCCAGAGCATACTTAAATTATGGAGGGAACACTTCTCCAGCCTGCTGAATGGCAGTGAACGCACAACACCAGGAGAAAGCGAACCCGATACCCCAATCGATGACGATGGAGCAGACGTTCCATTGCCCGACCATGAAGAAGTTCGAATAGCAATTGCCCGCCTGAAAAACAACAAAGCGGCAGGGGCCGATGGATTGCCGGCCGAGCTATTCAAACACGGCGGCGAAGAGCTGATAAGGTGCATGCATCAGCTTCTTTGCAAAATATGGTCGGACGAAAGTATGCCCAACGATTGGAATTTAAGTGTGCTATGCCCAATCCACAAAAAAGGAGACCCCACAATCTGCGCCAACTACCGTGGGATTAGCCTCCTCAATATCGCATATAAGGTTCTGTCGAGCGTATTGTGTGAAAGATTAAAGCCCACCGTCAACAAACTGATTGGACCTTATCAGTGTGGCTTTAGACCTGGTAAATCAACAACCGACCAGATATTCACGATGCGCCAAATCTTGGAAAAGACCCTTGAAAGGAGAATCGACACACACCACCTCTTCGTCGATTTCAAAGCTGCTTTCGACAGCACGAAAAGGAGCTGCCTTTATGCCGCGATGTCTGAATTTGGTATCCCCGCAAAACTAATACGGCTGTGTAAACTGACGTTGAGCAACACAAAAAGCTCCGTCAGAATCGGGAAGGACCTCTCCGAGCCGTTCGATACCAAACGAGGTTTCAGACAAGGCGATTCCCTATCGTGCGACTTTTTCAACCTGCTTCTGGAGAAAATAGTCCGAGCTGCAGAACTCAACAGAGAAGGTACAATCTTCTATAAGAGTGTACAACTGCTGGCGTATGCCGATGATATTGATATCATCGGCCTCAACACCCGCGCCGTTAGTTCTGCTTTCTCCAGACGGGACAAGGAAGCAAAAGAAATGGGTCTGGCAGTAAACGAGGGCAAGACGAAATATCTCCTGTCATCAAACAAACAGTCGTCGCACTCGCGACTTGGCACTCACGTCACTGTTGACAGTCATAACTTTGAAGTTGTAGATAATTTCGTCTATCTTGGAACCAGCGTAAACACCACCAACAATGTCAGCCTAGAAATCCAACGCAGGATAACTCTTGCCAACAGGTGCTACTTCGGACTAAGTAGGCAATTGAAAAGTAAAGTCCTCTCTCGACGAACAAAAACTAAACTCTATAAGTCGCTCATAATTCCCGTCCTCCTATATGGTGCAGAGGCTTGGACGATGACAACAACCGATGAGTCGACGTTGCGAGTTTTCGAGAGAAAGGTTCTGCGAAAGATTTATGGTCCTTTGCGCGTTGGCCACGGCGAATATCGCATTCGATGGAACGATGAGCTGTACGAGATATACGACGACATTGACATAGTTCAGCGAATTAAAAGACAGCGGCTACGCTGGCTAGGTCATGTTGTCCGGATGGATGAAAACACTCCAGCTCTGAAAGTATTCGACGCAGTACCCGCCGCGGGAAGCAGAGGAAGAGGAAGACCTCCACTCCGTTGGAAGGACCAAGTAGAGAAGGACCTGGCCTCGCTTGGAATATCCAATTGGCGCCACGTAGCGAAGAGAAGAAACGAGTGGCGCGCTGTTGTTGACTCGGCTATAATCGCGTAAGCGGTGTCTACGCCAGTAAAGAAGAAGAGAATGATTTGAAGCATTTCGATATCGATAGCTAAATGTGTATATACAAGAAAATCGGCTTTATACCTAAATAAAAGATTACGGAATTCTTCTAAATGCACTGCCGTTATACCGTTAAGGCTTTATGTAGACTTCAATACGTTAAAGAAGGTTAATTAACTTAAATATGTTAAACTAATGATTTGAAGCATTTCGATATCGATAGCTAAATGTGTATATACAAGACAATCGGCTTTATACCTAAATATAAGATTACGGAATTCTTCTAAATGCACTGCCGTTATGCCGCCATGGCCTTAAGCCAACTTCAGTTCGTTAAAGAAGGTTTATTAGTAAAAATATGTTAAACCAGTTATTTGAAGCATTTCGATATAGACTGCTTAATGCATATATACCAGAAAATCGACTTTATGCCTAAATATAAGACTACGGAATTCTTCCAAATGTACTGTCGTTATGCCGCCATGGCTTTATATCAACTTCAATACGTTAAAGAAGCTTAATTAACTTAAATATGTTAAACTAATGATTTGAAGCATTTCGATATCGATTGCTAAACGCGTATATACAACAAAATCGACTTTATACTTAAATATAAGATTACGGAATTCTTCTGCATGCACTGTCGTTATGCCGCCATGGCTTTAAGCCAACTTCCGTTCCTTAAGGAAGGTTTATTAACTTAAATATGTTAAACTAATGATTTGAAGCATTTCGATATCGATAGCTAAATGCGTATATACAAGAAATTCCACTTTATACCTAAATATAAGATTACGGAATTCTTCTAAATGCACTGCCGTTATGCCGCCATGGCTTTATGTCACCTTCATTACGTTAAAGAAGGCTATTTAACTTAAATATGTTAAACGAATGATTTGAAGCATTTCGATATCGATTGCTTAATGTGTATATACAAGAAAATCGACTTTTTACATAAATATAAGACTACGGAATTCTTCTAAATGTACTGTCGTTATGCCGCCATGGCTTTATATCAACTTCAGTACGTTAAAGAAGGTTAATTAATTTAAATATGTTAAACTAATGATTTGAAGCATTTCGATATCGATAGCTAAATGTGTATATACAAGAAAATCGACTTTATACCTAAATATAAGATTACGGAATTCTTCTAAATGCACTGCCGTTATGCCGCCATGGCTTTATGTCACCTTCATTACGTTAAAGAAGGCTATTTAACTTAAATATGTTAAACGAATGATTTGAAGCATTTCGATATCGATAGCTAAATGTTTATATACAAGAAAATCGACTTTTTACCTAAATATAAGATTACGGAATTCTTCCAAATGCACTGCCGTTATGCCGTTATGGCTTTATGTTAACTTCAGTTCGTTAAAGAAGGTTAATTAACTTAAATATGTTAAGCTAATGATTTGAAGCATTTCGTTATCGATTGCTAAAGGTGAATATTTAAGAAAATCGACTTTATGCCTAAATATAAGATTACGGAATTCTTCTAAATGCACTGTCGTTATGCCGCCATGGCTTTAGATCACCTTCATTACGTTAAAGAAGGTTAACTAACTTAAATATGTTAAACGAATGATTTGAAGGATTTCGATATCGATATCTAAATGTGTATATAAAAGAAAATTGACTTTATACCTAAATATAAGATTAGGGAATTCTTCCAAATGCATTGCCGTTATACCGTTATGGCTTTACGTACACTTCAGTAGGAAAAATAAGGTTAATTAACTTAAATATGTTAAACTAATGAGTTGAACCATCTCGCTATCGATTGCTAATGTGTATTTACAACAAAATCGACCTTATACATAAATATAAGATTACGGAGTTCTTCTAAATGCACTGTCGTTATGCCGCCATGGCTTTATATCAACTTCAATACGTTAAAGAAGGTTAACTAACTTAAATATGTTAAACTAATGATTTGAAGCATTTCGATATCGATTGCTAAATATGTATGTACAACAAACTCGACTTTTTACCTAAATATAAGATTACGCCATGGCTTTATATCAACTTCAATACGTTAAAGAAGGTTAACTAACTTAAATATGTTAAACTAATGATTTGAAGAATTTCGATATCGATTGCTAAATGTGTATGTACAACAAAATCGAGTTTATACCTAAATACAAGATAACGAAATTCATATAAATATACTGCCGTTATGCCGTTATTGCTTTATGTAAACTTCAGTAAGATAAAGATGGTTAATTAACTTAAATATGCTAAACCAGTTATTTGATGCATTTCTATATCGATTGCTAAATGTGTAAATACAAGAAAATCGACTTTACACATGCACTGCCGTTATGCCGCCATAGCTTTATGCCAACTTCAGTTCGTTAATGAAGGTTTATTAACTTAAATATGTTAAACTAATGAGTTGAAGTATCCCGATATCAATTGCTAAATATGTATATACAACAAAATCGATTTTAAACCTAAATATAAGATAACGGAATTTTTCTAAATGCACTGCCGTTATGCCGCCATGGCTACATGCCAACTTCAGATCGTTAAAGAAGGTTTATTAACAAAAATATGTTAATCTAATGAGTTGAAGCATCTCGATATCGATCGCTAAATGTGTATATACAAGAAAATCGACTTTTTACATAAATATAAGACTACGGAATTCTTCTAAATGCACTGTCGTTATGCCGCCATGGCTTTATATCACCTTCATTACGTTAAAGAAGGTTAACTAACTTAAATATGTTAAACGAATGATTTGAAGCATTTCGATATCGATAGCTAAATGTTTATGTACAAGAAAATCGACTTTTTACCTAAATATAAAATTATAGCATTACGGAATTCTTCTAAATGCACTGCCGTTATACCGTTAAGGCTTTATGTAGACTTCAGTATGCTAAAAAATGTTTATTAACATAATATGTTAAAATAATGATTTGAAGCATTTCGATATTGATAGCTAATTGTGTATGTACAAGAAAATCGACTTTATACCTAATATAAGATTACGGAATTCTTCTAAATGCACTGCCATTATGCCGCCATGGCTTTAAGCCAACTTCCGTTCGTTAAACAAGGTTTATTAACTTAAATATGTTAAACCAGTTATTTGAAGCATTTCGATATCGATTGCTTAATGCATATATACCAGAAAATCGACTATATACCTAAATATGAGACTACGGAATTCTTCTAAATGTACTGTCGTTATGCCGCCATGGCTTTGTATCAACTTCAGTACGTTAAAGAAGGTTAATTAATTTAAATATGTTAAACTAATGATTTGGAGCATTTCGATATCGATAGCTAAATGTGTATATAAAAGAAAATCGACTTTATACCTAAATATAAGATTACGGAATTCTTCTAAATGCACTGCCGTTATGCCGCCATGGCCTTAAGCCAACTTCAGTTCGTTAAAGAAAGTTTATTAACTTAAATATGTTAAACCAGTTATTTGAAGCATTTCGATATCGATTGCTTAATGCATATATACCAGAAAATCGACTATATACCTAAATATGAGACTACGGAATTCTTCCAAATGTACTGTCGTTATGTCGCCATGGCTTTATATAAATTTCAATACGTTAAAGAAGGTTAATTAACTTAAATATGTTAAACAAATGATTTGAAGCATTTCGATATCGATTGCTAAATGCGTATATAAAAGAAAATCGACTTTATACCTAAATATAAGATTACGGAATTTTCCAAATGCACTGCCGTTATACCGTTTTGGCTTTATGTAAACTTCAGTAAGATAAAGAAGGTTAATTAACTTAAATATAATAAACTAATGATTTAAAGCATTTCGATATCGATTGCTAAATGTGTATATCAACAAAATCGACTTTATACCTAAATATAAGATTACGGAATTCTTCTAAATGCACTGTCGTTATGCCGCCATGGCTTTATATCACCTTCATTACGGTAAAGAAGGTTAACTAACTTAAATATGTTAAACTAATGATTTGAAGCATTTCGATATCGATTGCTTAATGTATATATACAAGAAAATCGACTTTTTACATAAATATAAGACTACGGAATTCTTCTAAATTTACTGTCGTTATGCCGCCATAGCTTTATATCAACTTCAGTACGTTAAAGAAGGTTAATTAACTTAAATATGTTAAACTAATGATTTGAAGCATTTCGATATCGATAGCTAAATGTGTGTATGCAAGAAAATCGACTTTATACCTAAATATAAGATTACGGAATTCTTCTAAATGCGCTGTCGTTATGCCGCCATGGCTTTATATCACCTTCATTACGTTAAAGAAGGTTAACTTACTTAAATATGTTAAACGAATGATTTGGAGCATTTCGATATCGATAGCTAAATGTGTATATACAAGAAAATCGACTTTTTACCTAAATATAGAATTATAGCAATACGGAATTCTTCTAAATTTACTGTCGTTATGCCGCCATAGCTTTATATCAACTTCAGTACGTTAAAGAAGGTTAATTAACTTAAATATAATAAACTAATGATTTAAAGCATTTCGATATCGATTGCTAAATGTGTATATCAACAAAATCGACTTTATACCTAAATATAAGATTACGGAATTCTTCTAAATGCACTGTCGTTATGCCGCCATGGCTTTATATCACCTTCATTACGGTAAAGAAGGTTAACTAACTTAAATATGTTAAACTAATGATTTGAAGCATTTCGATATCGATTGCTTAATGTATATATACAAGAAAATCGACTTTTTACATAAATATAAGATTACGGAATTCTTCTAAATGCACTGCCGTTATGCCGCCATGGCCTTAAGCCAACTTCAGTTCGTTAAAGAAAGTTTATTAACTTAAATATGTTAAACCAGTTGTTTGAAGCATTTCGATATCGATTGCTTAATGCATATATACCAGAAAATCGACTTTATACCTAAATATGAGACTACGGAATTCTTCCAAATGTACTGTCGTTATGTCGCCATGGCTTTATATAAACTTCAATACGTTAAAGAAGGTTAATTAACTTAAATACTTTAAACTAATGATTTGAAGCATTTCGATATCGATTGCTAAATGCGTATATACAACAAAATTGACTTTATACCTAAATATAAGATTACGGAATTCTTCTAAATGCGCTGTCGTTATGCCGCCATGGCTTTATATCACCTTCATTACGTTAAAGAAGGTTAACTTACTTAAATATGTTAAACGAATGATTTGGAGCATTTCGATATCGATAGCTAAATGTGTATATACAAGAAAATCGACTTTTTACCTAAATATAGAATTATAGCAATACGGAATTCTTCTAAATGCACTGCCGTTATACCGTTAAGGCT
Source organism: Bactrocera correcta (assembly GCA_027475135.1). NCBI lineage: Eukaryota > Metazoa > Arthropoda > Insecta > Diptera > Tephritidae > Bactrocera > Bactrocera correcta. Next base: position 8,531 of record JAPZAG010002597.1, on the reverse strand, counting down.
TTATGTAGACTTCAGTATGCTAAAAAATGTTTATTAACTTAATATGTCAAACTAATGATTTGAAGCATTTCGATATCGATAGCTAAATGTGTATATACAAGAAAATCGACTTTTTACCTAAATATAAAATTATAGCAATACGGAATTCTTCTAAATGCACTGCCGTTATACCGTTAAGGCTTTATGTAGACTTCAGTATGCTAAAAAATGTTTATTAACATAATATGTTAAACTAATGATTTGAAGCATTTCGATATCGATAGCTAAATGTGTATGTACAAAAAAATCGACTTTATACCTAATATAAGATTACGGAATTCTTCTAAATGCACTGCCGTTATGCCGCCATGGTCTTAAGCCAACTTCAGTTCGTTAAAGAAAGTTTACTAACTTAAATATGTTAAACCAGTTATTTGAAGCATTTCGATATCGATTGCTTAATGCATATATACCAGAAAATCGTTTTTATACCTAAATATGAGACTACGGAATTCTTCCAAATGTACTGTCGTTATGTCGCCATGGCTTTATATAAACTTCAATACGTTAAAGAAGGTTAATTAACTTAAATATGTTAAACTAATGATTTGAAGCATTTCGATATCGATTGCTAAATGCGTATATACAACAAAATCGACTTTATACCTAAATATAAGATTACGGAATTCTTCTAAATGCACTGTCGTTATGCCGCCATGGCTTTATATCACCTTCATTACGTTAAAGAAGGTTAACTTACTTAAATATGTTAAACGAATGATTTGAAGCATTTCGATATCGATAGCTAAATGTGTATATACAAGAAAATCGACTTTTTACCTAAATAAAAAATTATAGCAATACGGAATTCTTCAAAACGCACTGCCGTTATACCGTTAAGGCTTTATGTAGACTTCAGTATGCTAAAAAATGTTTATTAACATAATATGTTAAACTAATGATTTGAAGCATTTCGATATCGATAGCTAAATGTGTATGTACAAAAAAATCGACTTTATACCTAATATAAGATTACGGAATTCTTCTAAATGCACTGCCGTTATGCCGCCATGGCTTTAAGCCAACTTTCGTTCGTTAAAAAAGGTTTTATTAACTTAAATATTTTAAACTGATGATTTGAAGCATTTCGATATTGATCGCTAAATGTGTATATACAAGAAAATCAACTTTATCAATAAATATAAGACTAGGGAAATTTCCCTCCAAATGTATTGTCGTTATGCCGCCATTCCGTTATCTTTTTTTTAGGTATAAAGTCGATTTTCTTGTATATACTCATTTAGCAATCGATATCGAAATGCTTTAAATCATTTGTTTAACATATTTAAGTTAACGAACCTACTTTAACGCACTGAAGTTAACACAAAGCCATGGCGGCATAACGGCAGTGCATGTAGAAGAATTCCGTAATCTTATATTTAGGTATAAATTCGTTTTTTTTTGTATATACACATATAGCAATCGATATCGAAATGCTTTAAATCATTAGTTTAACAAATTTAAGTTAATTAACCTTCGTTAACGTATTGAAGTTGATATAAATGTTAGATATCTTACTTATGCACTGCACTTATTCAAGAAAAACGCTTTGAAATGTTCAATTCAGCAAGACAAGAAGATGTCGTTTATTCAAAAGTTAAAATGCTAGTGAAAGAATATTCTGGTTTTAGGGTTTCTTACAAAACTAAAAATCAGGGTTACTCAAAAATGTAAGTTGCTAAAGGGTTGCATTTCAACACGCCACCTCAACGAACATTTTTGAGCATTACAAGTAAATATATTTAACTCAAGTTCAACATTTTAGAAAATTTTTCATGATTAGGTCTGGCTAGGTTCTTAGTGAATATGTCTGCAATCATATTACTAGTGCTGCAGTAATTAAGTTCGATTTCGCCACCTCGATAGATATTTCTTATAAAATGATATTTAATATCAATGTGTTTACTTCGAGCGTGGTATACGGGGTTCTTCACTAAATTCATCGCGCTTAAATTATCTCCGTTCACTATCATCGCATCCGGGCATTCGAGTTCCATTTCAGTTAATAGCTGCTTCAAGTAAATAGCTTCTTTAACAACGCATGCTAGCGCCATGTATTCGGCTTCTGTGCTGCTAAGTGCTACCGTCGTCTGCTTTTTACACTCGTATGAAAACACTCCCCCGGCTAACATAACTGCATACCCAGTATACGATTTCCGATCACCTGTGTCGCCACCCCAGTCGGAATCCACAAAACACTCAATTGGTTTACCGGTTTTGTTATACCTCAGTTGCATATCTTGTGTGGTGGATAAATACCTTAATATGCGCTTTGCTGCTGATAAGTGTTCTACATGTGGATCATTGTTACGCTGTGCTAGCTTACAAACCGAGTGCAAGATATCAGGTCGCGTGCACACAGCTAGATACATAAGTGACCCAATGAGTGATTGATACTGCACCTGATCTGCTTTTTTACAATTCTGGTCATTACACACAACTTGGTGTCCTGGATCTAAAGGAATGGCGATCGGTCGACAATTTTCCATTTGGTACTCGCGCAATAACCTTTTAATATGTCCCTTCTGACTAATAGCAATAGCTCCAGTTTCACCATCTCTCTCAACTTCCATGCTTAAAAAGTGCTGGACTTGACCCTTGTCCACAACTTCAACTTTATTTGATATCATATCCTTTATATGTTTTAAGTGACTGTAATCTGAGCTGGCAATCAGTAAGTCATCAACATAAACGGCTATAATATTCAACTGCTTGCCCCTGTGCATAACATATACGCACGGTTCACACTCACACTGTTTGAATCCTATCTGCTTCAATAGGGAATCTAATTTCATATTCCATTGGCGACCGGATTGCTTAAGGCCATATAAAGCTTTCTTTAACTTTAAGCAATGATCAGGATAACGCTTATCCACAAACATTTCGGGTTGATTCATATAAATATCTTCAGACAAATCGCTATTAAAATAAGCGGTGGATACATCCATTTGATGTAAGTGCAAAGGGTATTCCGCTGCTATCGCAAAAATCATTCGAATGGTATTGTAACGTACGACGGGTGAAAAAGTCTCGGTATAGTTTACACCGTAAATTTGCGAACACCCTTTCGCAACCAATCTCGCTTTAAACCGTTCTACATTTCCATCCTTATTTCTTTTGATCGCGAACACCCATTTATTACGCACGGGTTTTTTGCCCTCTTGGTAACTTCACAAGTTCCCAAGTCTTGTTCTTCAATAACGATTCGTATTCAACTTTCATTGCATTGTACCAATCGCCAGAAAGTTCACTTGATAACGCCTCACCTACTGAATCAGGTACTTTAATATTGTCATACGTCAACAAGCTTAAGTAATTATGCTTTTTTTTTCGGCCTACCGCATCCACCAGTACGAATTAATCTAGGTCTACCTGGCCCACGTTTAAGCGGAGTTGGTTTATCTTCAGCAGACTCGAAATCGTCATCACTTTTCTCGGGCTGCATGCCACCATCATCTACTACTTCATCTTCGTTCGCGTTATCGTTTGCCTCATCAACTTGAATGACAGGTACCTGAGCCATCTGTTCATCATCGGAAACGTGTATCGGATTCAATACGTCTAAAATTGCCTCATGCTGTTGCTTGTGTTGCGTTTGCTCGATGAAGTATACATCCCTACTAATAATTAAAAGCTTTGCTTCTTTATCGTACAATCTATACGCCTTTGAGGTGTCAGAATATCCTACCATAACATATTCTTTACCCTTTGGCTTGAATTTGTCTCGCTGCCGTTTATCAAGTGCCACTGCAAATGATCCAAACGCTCTTAAATGCGCCACCGTTGGCTTATGCCCATGCCATGCTTCATAAGGCGTTACACTATCTAACGCTTTGGTTGGACAACGATTCCTCAAATACGCGGACGTAGATACCGCTTCACCCCATAACGACTGTTCGAGACCTGCACCCAGCAACATACACCTTGCCATTTCAAGTAGAGTGCGATTTAACCTCTCAGCAGCACCATTTTGCTGTGGCGTATACGGGACTGTAAGTTGCCGTAAAATGCCATTCGCTTTTAAATATTCATCAAAAATATTGTTAACAAACTCTGTCCCATTGTCGCTTCTTAATATCTTTAATTTCTCCCCAGTTTGACGCTCTGCCCTTGCTTTAAATTCCTTGAATTTTTCGAACACCTCGCTTTTGTGCCGTAAAAAAAACACGAATATATAGCGCGTTTTATCATCCATGAAGGTTAAGAAGTATCGGGCTCCACCGATCGATGCAACATTTACCGGACCGCAAACATCAGTATGCACCACCCCCAATACATCGGCTGCATAATTTTGTGAGCTACTATATGGCCGCTGAGTGCATTTACTCGACATGCACAAAGCGCAGTTGACATCAGTCGGTATGTTAATCGGAAGTCCAAACACCATCTGCTTATTACTAAGCTGCCGTAAGCTTGCGAAATTCAGATGGCCAAATCTATTATGCCACTTTATCACGTCGTCAGCAATTTTCCTCGCAAAGAACAATTTATTTTTATTTATTTCAATTAAATATAAATCTCTGACCTTTTGTGCACATAATATTATTCCTCCGTGCTTGTTGAAGATCTTTGCCGTGTTTCCCTTGAATTGGACAATGTAGCCACTGTTAACTGCTCTGGCAACTGACACAAAGTTGCACTGTAGACCCGGCACGAACAAAACATCTACGAGAGTCACATCAAACTTGTTTGTTCTCAATCGAACAACACCTCTGCCTTTTGCTAATATTTTGTGTTCCGCCGCTAACATAATTGCTTCTTCACACGGCTCGAACTCATCAAACATGTTGCGGTTACAACATAAGTGTGAAGAAGCGCCGCTGTCAACGCACCAAACATCGTTGTGTAAAATTCTGCTACTAACAGCAGCAAACAGTCCGTTTCTTGTTACATTTTGATGCGAAGATTTTTCTCGATCTTTTTCTTTACATTGTGCGGCGAAATGACCTTTTTTGCCACAACTGTAACATTTTAAAATTTTATTTTTTGCTATTGTCATTGCGTTTGCTTGCGGTACTTGCGCTGTCGTTCGATTTTGCATGTTCAAAATAATTTTTTCTTGCCTTTGTGTTTGCGTGTGCTACGAAAGCTTGCACGCTACCCTCGGTATGCTCGACTGGCATGTTTTACGTCGCTCGCCTTCTTCTATTAACTTAATTTTAACAGCAGTGAGATTTGGTAGCTCATCGCGAGACTCCAAAGCAACCACCAAACTCTCAAATGATTTCGGCAGACTCGCAAGAAGCATAATAACGAATAAATCATCCTGGAGACACACTCCAATTTCAGCAAGCTTCTCTGCGACTGCCGTGAACTTGCAAACGTATTGCTGGACACACTCACCGTCATTCATTCGAATTCCAAGTAACTGTTTGAACAAAGTTACCTTTCTCACAGGCCCTTTTGGTCTATGCACTTCTTGTAGACATTTCCACGCCTCATTCGCCGATTTGCAGTTTTTAATGTGGCTTATCTGCATAGGCGTAATGCTGAGGATTATTGTCGCTTTTGCCTTATCATCTTTTGCCTTCCACAGCAACACAGCTTTTGCATCGGCATCTTCTTTTGGAGCGGGCAATTCTCCGCACGTAACAGGCCACAACTCTTGATGGACAAGCACACTTTGTAGCTGCAAGTTCCATGAGTCATAATTGGACTCATCCAATTTTTCTATGTTGAAAAGCGACGAACTCATATTTTATTAATTACTAAACGCGATTTACTAGGTTTCCAGGAATTTGCACCTGGGCCCATAACCTGTTAGATATCTTACTTATGCACTGCACTTATTCAAGAAAAAAAGCTTTGAAATGTTCAATTCAGCAAGACAAGAAGATGTCGTTTATTCAAAAGTTAAAATGCTAGTGAAAGAATATTCTGGTTTTAGGGGTTTCTTACAAAACTAAAAATCAGGGTTACTCAAAAATGTAAGTTGCTAAAGGGTTGCATTTCAACAATAAAGCCATGGCGGCATAACGACAGTACGTTTGGAAGAATTCCGTAATCTTATATATAGGTATAAAGTCGATTTTGTTGTATATATGCATTTAGCAGTCGATTTCGAAAATCTTCAAATCATTAGTTTAACATATTTAAGTTAATTAACCTTCTTTAACGTATTGAAGGTGATATAAAGCCATGACGACATAACGACAGTACATTTGGAAGAATCCCGTAATCTTACATGTAGGTATGAAGTCGATTTTCTTGTATATACTCTTTTAGCAGTCGATATCGAAATGCTTCTAATCACTAGTTTACCATATTTAAGTTTGCAAACCTACTTTAACGCACTGAAGTTTACACAAAGTCATGGCGGCATATCTTATATTTAGGTATAGATTCGATTTTTTTGTATATACTAATTTACCAATCGATATCGAATTGCTTCAAATCATTAGTTTAACATATTAAGTTAATAAACATATTTTAGCTTAATGAGGTTTACATAAAGCCTTAACGGTATAACGGCAGTACATTTAGAAGAACTGCGTAATGTTATAATTTTATATTTAGGTATAAAGTGGATTTTGTTTTATTTACACATTTAGCAGTCGATATCGAAATGCTTCAAACCATTAGTTTAACATATTTAAAATAATTAACCTTCTTTAACGTATTGAAGTTGATACAAACCATGGCGGCATAACGACAGTACATTTGGAAGAATTCCGAAATCTTATATTTGGGTATAAAAACGTTTTTCTTGTATATACACATTTAGCAATCGATATCGAAATGCTTCAAATCATTAGTTTAACATATTTAAGTTAATTAACCATCTTTAACGTATTGAAGGTGAAATAAAGCCATGGCGCCATAACGACAGTAATTTGGAAGAATTCCGTAATCTTATATTTAGGTATAAAGTCGATTTTCTTGTATATATGCATTTAGAAATCGATATAGAAATGCTTCAAATCATTAGTTTAACATATTTAATTTAATTAACCATCTTTAACGTATTGAAGGTGAAATAAAGCCATGGCGCCATAACGACAGTAATTTGGAAGAATTCCGTAATCTTATATTTAGGTATAAAGTCGATTTTTTTGTATATATGCATTAAAAAATCGATATCGAAATGCTTCAAATCATTAGTTTAACATATTTAAGTTAATTAACCATCTTTAACGTATTGAAGGTGAAATAAAGCCATGGCGCCATAACGACAGTAATTTGGAAGAATTCCGTAATCTTATATTTAGGTAAAAAGTCGATTTTCTTGTATATATGCATTAAGCAATCGATATCGAAATGCTTCAAATAACTGGTTTAACATATTTGAGTTAATAAACCTTCTTTAACTAACTGAAGTTAACATAAGGCCATGGCGGAATAACGGCAGTGCATTTGGAAGAATTCCGTTATCCTATATTTAAGTATAAAGTCAAGTTTCTTGTACTAGCACATTTAGCAATCGATATCGAAATGCTTCAAATCATTACTTTAACATATATAAGTAAAATTACCTTTTTTAACCTACCGAAGGTGACATGAAGCCATGGCGGTATAACTGCACTGCATTTAGAAGAATTCCGCAATTTTATATTTAGGTATAAATTCGACTTTCTTGTATATATGCATTTAGAAATCGATATCGAATAGCTTCAAATCATTAGTTTAACATTTTTAAGTTAATTAACCTTCTTTAACGCACTGAAGTCTACATAAAGCCTTAACGGCATAACGGCGGTGCATTTAGAAGAATTCAGTTATCTTATATTTAGGTATAAATTCGATTTTCTTGTATATACACATTTAGCAAGCGATATCGAAATGTTTCAAATCCTTAGTTTAACATATTTAAGTTAATTAACCTTCTTTAACGTATTGAAGTTGATAAAGAGCCATGGCGGCATAACGACAGTACATTTGGAAGAATTCCGTAGTCTTATATTTAGGTATAAAGTCGATTTTCTTGTATATATGCATTAAGCAATCGATATCGAAATGCTTCAAATAACTGGTTTAACATATTTAAGTTAATAAACCTCTTTTAACGAACTGAAGTTAATATAAAGCCATAACGGCATAACGGCAGTGCATTTAGAAGAATTACGTAATCTTATATTTAGGTATGAATTCGATTTTCTTGTATATACTCATTTAGCAATCGGTATCGAAATGCGTCAAATCTTTAGTTTAACATATTTTAGTTAATAAAGCTTCTTTAACGCCTGAAGTTAACATAAAGCCATGGCGCCATAACGGCAGTGCATGTAGAAGAATTCCGTAATCTTATATTTAGGTATGTAGTCGATTTTCTTGGATTTACACATTTAGCAATTGATATCGAAAATCTTCAAATAGCTGGCTTAGCATATTTAGGTTATTTACCTTCTTTATCGTACTGAAGTTTAAATAAAGCCATAACGGCATAACGGCAGTATATTTGGGTGAATTCCGTAATCTTTTATTTACGTATAAAATCGATTTTGTTGTATATACACATTAAGCAATCGATATCGAAATGCTTCAACTCATTAGTT
>JAPZAG010002596.1:0-15747 GCA_027475135.1 Bactrocera correcta | reverse complement strand
CTTCTTTAACGTAATGAAGGTGATATAAAGCCATGGCGGCATAACGGCAAAGCATTTAGAAGAAATACGTAATCTTGTATTTAGGTATAAAGTCGATTTTCTGGTATTTACACATTTAGCAATCGATTTATATTTAAGTTAATTAACCTTCTTTAACGTAATGAAGGTGATATAAAGCCATGGCGGCATAACGACAGTGCAGGTAGAAGAGTTCCGTAATCTTATATTTAGGTATATAGTCGATTTTCTTGTATTTACACATTTAGCAATCGATATCGAAATGCTTCAAATCATTAGTTTAACATATTAAAGTTAATTAACCATCTTTAACGTAATGAAGGTGATATAAAGCCATGGCGGCATAACGACAGTGCATGTAGAAGAATTCCGTAATCTTATATTTAGGTTTAAAGTCGATATTCTTATAAATACGCATTTAGCAATCGATATCGAAATGCTTCAAATAACTGGTTTAGCATATTTAGGTTAATTAGCCTTCTTTATCTTACCGAAGTTTACATAAAGCCATAACGGCAGTATATTTGGGTGAATTCCGTAATCTTTTATTAAGGTATAAAATAGATTTTCTTGTACATAAACATTTAGCAATCGATATCGAAATGCTTCAAATCATGAGTTTAACATATTTAAGCTAATTAACCCTCTTTATCTTACTAAAGTCTACAAAAGCCTTAACGGCGTAACGACAGTGCATTCGGAAGAATTCCGTTATCTTATATTTAGGTATAAAGTCGATTTTCTTGTATATTATCAGTTAGCAATCGATATCGAATTGCTTCAAATCATTAGTTTAAGATATTTAAGTTAATATCCTTCGTTAACGTATTGAAGGTGATATAAAGCCATGGCGGCATAACGACAGTGCATGTATAAGAATTGCGTAATCTTATATTTAGGTATGAATTCGTTTTTTTTGTATATACTCATTTAGCAATCGATATCGAAATGCTTCAAATCAATAGTGTACCATATTTAAGTTAATAAACCTTCCTAAACGTATTGAAGGTGATACAAAGCCATGGCGGCATAACGACAGTACATTTGGAAGAATTCCGTAATCTTATATTTAGGTATATAGTCGATTTTCTTGCATATACACATTTAACAATCGATATCGAAATGCTTTAAATCATTAGTTTAACATATTTAAGTAAATTAATCCTCTTTATCTTACAGAAGTCTACAAAAGCCTTAACGGCATAACGGTAGTGCATTTGGAAGAGTTCCGTAATCTTATATTTAGGTTTTAAGTCGATTTTGTTGTATATACGCATTTAGCAATCGACATCGAAATGCTTCAAATCATTAGTTTAACATATTTAAGATAATTAACCCTCTTTTTCTTACTGAAGTCTGCAAAAGCCTTAACGGCTTAACGGCAGTGCATTTGGAAGAGTTCCGTAATCTTATATTTAGGTATTAAGTCGATTTTCTTGTATATACGCATTTAGCAAACGACATCGAAATGCTTTAAATCATTAGTTTAACATATTAAAGTTAATTAACCATCTTTAACGTAATGAAGGTGATATAAAGCCATGGCGGCATAACGACAGTGCATGTAGAAGAATTCCGTAATCTTATATTTAGGTATAAAGTCGATATTCTTGTATATACGCATTTAGCAATCGATATCGAAATGCTTCAAATAACTGGTTTAGCATATTTAGGTTAATTAGCCTTCTTTATCTTACCGAAGTTTACATAAAGCCATAACGGCAGTATATTTAAGTGAATTCCGTAAATTTTATTTAGGTATAAAATCGATTTTCTTGTACATACACATTTAGCAATCGATATCGAAATGCTTCAAATCATGAGTTTAACATATTTAAGCTAATTAACCCTCTTTATCTTACTAAAGTCTACAAAAGCCTTAACGGCGTAACGACAGTGCATTCGGAAGAATTCCGTTATCTTATATTTAGGTATAAAGTCGATTTTCTTGTATATACTCAGTTAGCAATCGATATAGAATTGCTTCAAATCATTAGTATAAAATATTTAAGTTCATATACCTTCTTTAACGGACTGAAGTTGGCATAAAGCAATGGCGGCATAACGGCAGTGTATTTAGAAGAATTCCGTAATCTTATATTTATGTATAAAGTCGATTTTCTTGTATATACACATTTAGCTATCGATATCGAAATGCTTCAAATCATTAGTTTAACATATTTAAGTTAATCAGCCTTCTTTAACGTATTGAAGTTGATATAAAGCCATGGCGGCATAACGACAGTACATTTGGAAGAATTCCGTAGTCTTATATTTATGTAAAAAGTCGATTTTCTTGTATATACACATTTGGCGATCGATATCGAGATGCCTCAACTCATTAGTTTAATATATTTATGTTAATAAACCTTCTTTAACGAACTGAAGTTGGCTTAAGGCCATGGCGGCATAACGGCAGTGCATTTAGAAGAATTTCGTAAACTTATATTTAGGTAAAAAGTCGATTTTCTTGTATATACACATTTAGCTATCGATATCGAAATGCTTCAAATCATTAGTTTAACATATTTAAGTTAATCAGCCTTCTTTAACGTATTGAAGTTGATACAAAGCCATGGCGGCATAACGACAGTACATTTGGAAGAATTCCGTAGTCTTATATTTATGTAAAAAGTCGATTTTCTTGTATATACACATTTAGCAATCGATATTGAAATGCTTCAAATCAATACTTTAACATATTTAAGTTAATAAACCTTCTTTAACGAACGGAAGTTGGCATAAAGCCATGGCGACATAACGAGAATACATTTGGAAGAATTCCGTAATCTTATATTTAGGTATAAAGTCGATTTTGTTGTACATACGCATTTAGCAATCGATACCGAAATGCTTCAAATCATTAGTTTAACATATTTAAGTTAATTAACCTTCTTTAACGTAATGAAGGTGATATAAAACCATGGCGGCATAAGGACAGTGCAGGTAGAAGAGTTCCGTAATCTTATATTTAGGTATATAGTCGATTTTCTTGTATTTACACATTTAGCAATCGATATCGAAAATCTTCAAATCATTAGTTTAACATATTTAAGTTAGTTAACCTTCCTTAACGTAATGAAGGTGATATAAAGCCATGGCGGCATAACGACAGTGCATTTAGAAGAATTCCGTTATCTTATATTTAGATATAAAGTCGATTTTGTTGTATATACGCATTTAGCAATCGATATCGAAATGCTTCAAAGCATTAGGTTAACATATTTAAGTAAATTAACCTTCTTTAACGTATTGAAGTTGATATAAAACCATAGCGGCGTAACGACAGTACATTTGGAAGAATTCCGCAGTCTTATATTTAGGTATAAAGTCAATTTTCTTGTATATAAACATTTAGCAATCGATAACGAAATACTTCAAATCATTAGTTTGACATACCTAAGTTAATTAACCTTCTTTAGCGATCTGAAGTTGGCATATAGCCATGGCGGCATAACGGCAGTGTATGTAGAAGAATTCCGTAATTTTATATTTAGGTATAAAGTCGATTTTCTTGTATATACACATTTAGCTGTCGATATCGTGATGCTTCAAATCATTCGTTTAACATATTTAAGTTAATTAACCTTTTTTAACGATCTGAAGTTGGCATATAGCCATGGCGGCATAACGGCAGTGCATGTAGAAGAATTCCGTAATCTTATATTTAGGTATAAAGTCGATTTTCTTGTATATACACATTTAGCTATCGATATCGAAATTCTTCATATCATAAGTTTACCATATTAAGTAAATAAACGCTTTTTAGCTTACTGATGTCTACATAAAGCCTTAACGGTATAAAGCAGTGCATTGAGAAGAATTCCGTAATGTTATAATTTTATATTTAGGTATAAATTTGATTTTCTTGTATATACACATTTAGCAATCGATATCGAAAAGCTTAAAATAACTGGTTTAGCATATTTAAGTTAATTAACCTTCTTTATCTTATTGAAGTTTACATAAAGCCATAACGGCAGTATATTTATATGAATTCCGCTATCTTATATTTAGGTATAAAGTCGGTTTTGTTGTACATACGCATTTAGCAATCGATATCGAAATGCTTCAAATCATTAGTTTAACATATTAAGTTAATAAACGTTTTTTAGCTTACAGAAGTCTACATAAAGCCTTAACGGTATAACGGCAGTGCATTTAGAAGAATTCCGTAATGGTATAATTTTATATTTAGGTATAAAGTCGATTTGCTTGTATTTATACATTTAGCAATCGATATCGAAATGCATCAAATAACTGGTTTAGCATATTTAAGTTAATTAACCTTCTTTACCGTAATGAAGGTGATATAAAGAAATGGCGGCATAACGACTGTGCACTTAGAAGAATACCGTAATCTTATATTTAGGTATAAAGTCGATTTTGTTGAAATGTTTCAAATCACTAGTTTAACATATTTAAGTAAACTAACCTTCTTCAACGTATCGAAGTTGATATAAAGCCATGGCGGCATAACGACAGTAGATTTGGAAGAATTCCGTAATCTTATATTTAGGTATAAAGTCGATTTTGTTGTATATACACATTAAGCAATCGATATCGAAATGCTTCAAATCATTAGTTTAACATATTTAAGTTAATTAACCTTCTTTATCTTACTAAAGTTTACATAAAGCCAAAACGGTATAACGGCAGTGCATTTGGAAGAATTCCGTAATCTTATATTTAGGTAAAAAGTCGATTTTCTTGTCTATACATTCGTTTAACATGATTAAGTTAATGAACCTTCTTTAACGTATTGAAGTTGATATAAAGCCATGGCGACATAACGGCAGTGCATTTAGAAGAATAACGTAATCTAATATTTAGGTATAAAGTCGATTTTGTTGTACATACGCATTTAGCAATCGATACCGAAATGCTTTAAATCATTAGTTTAACATATTTAAGTTAATTAACCTTCTTTAACGTAATGAAGGTGATATAAAGCCATGGCGGCATAAGGACAGTGCATGTAGAAGAGTTCCGTAATCTTATATTTAGGTATATAGTCGATTTTCTTGTATTTACACATTTAGCAATCGATATCGAAAATCTTCAAATCATTAGTTTAACATATTTAAGTTAGTTAACCTTCCTTAACGTAATGAAGGTGATATAAAGCCATGGCGGCATAACGACAGTGCATTTAGAAGAATTCCGTTATCTTATATTTAGATATAAAGTCGATTTTGTTGTATATACGCATTTAGCAATCGATATCGAAATGCTTCAAAGCATTAGGTTAACATATTTAAGTAAATTAACCTTCTTTAACGTATTGAAGTTGATATAAAACCATAGCGGCGTAACGACAGTACATTTGGAAGAATTCCGCAGTCTTATATTTAGGTATAAAGTCAATTTTCTTGTATATAAACATTTAGCAATCGATAACGAAATACTTCAAATCATTAGTTTGACATACCTAAGTTAATTAACCTTCTTTAGCGATCTGAAGTTGGCATATAGCCATGGCGGCATAACGGCAGTGTATGTAGAAGAATTCCGTAATTTTATATTTAGGTATAAAGTCGATTTTCTTGTATATACACATTTAGCTGTCGATATCGTGATGCTTCAAATCATTCGTTTAACATATTTAAGTTAATTAACCTTTTTTAACGATCTGAAGTTGGCATATAGCCATGGCGGCATAACGGCAGTGCATGTAGAAGAATTCCGTAATCTTATATTTAGGTATTTAAGCAATTTTTATTATGTTGGACGCTCTTTTTAAATGACCTGCACTCGTTCTTCTTTATCTTCAACATGGCCGCAGATCGTGCTGCCACACTCCTTTATTTATAATAAGATACATAATTTACAGATTTATGATGTTACCACAATATATAATTTACATATTTATAATGCTGCCACAGTTCGACCATCCTGACATGTAATCGTCCCGATTACGCTTTCATTAGGGAGACCATGGTTTAACCAAGGCTTCATGTTTGCTACTTCCCATATTCCTTCATATGGAATTTGGCTAAGTTGAAATCCCTCGACATCTCTAAGTATATACCTGTCATTAGGAAGTATTTTGCAAACTCTATAAGGACCTTTAAACTTGGGGGCAATCTTTTTACATGCACCTGGATTACTTATATAATTCTTTACCATAACATAATCTCCTTCCATATACTTTCTTTGTGTCCGATGTTTATCTTTCAGCAATTTATTATAATTTTGAGACTTTGAAATATTTTCTGCTGCCTTATCCCTGATATCTGCTAAGTTACGTTCATTATTATTCAAATCATTTTCTTCTAGTCTTTCTCTGAGAAAGTCAACGACAGTTCCCCTTTGTGAAACTCCAAAAAGTAGTTCGCTTGGAGTTGTGCCTATACTTCGATGCATCGTATTGTTTAAAGCATACTCTATGTCCGGTAAAGTTTTGTCTAAGCTGAAATTAAAGCCACCGCTGGTTAATTTTGCTATCATTGGAGCAAGACTACGATTAACGCGCTCCACCTGTCCATTGGCTTGTGGCGATCCTGTCGCAATTTTTACATGTTTTACGTTATTTGTTTTCAAAAAATTTTCAAAATCTTTTGATGTAAACGCACTGCCTCGATCAGATATCAATACCTTTGGACGACTGTAACTACTAAAATACAATTTTAAACAGCTCATGACCTCCCTGGTGCCTGCTGAACACACCGCATATAACTTAACAAATTTAGTGAACCCATCTATTACCAAAAATACATATTTTTTCTTAGAATGTTTAAATGACACTGGACCGAAGTGATCCACATGAACAGTTTCGAAAGGTACGTTTCCTTTGGGTATATTATGTAAGAGGCCCTCATGTTTCCCACTCTTCGAGGAAAAGGCAATACACTTTAGGCAATTTGAGATATATTGTTTAATTTTCTCCTTCATTTTGGGAAACCAATATGACTTTATTATAGCACTGAAAACTTTATCACTTCCCATATGACCCATTTCATCGTGATACTTTCTCAATAAATGTTCTTCCATCTCATTTGGTATATAAAATAGTATATTTTGTCCGTTTTTTCTATAAACTAAGCCATTCCGCATTTCAAAAACACCATTTTCCTTGTTTTCCAATTCCCCCCGGATTTCAATAATTTTCCTATCTCGATTTTGGCAAATTGACAGATTTTGCTCAAACGTATTTTCTTCAAGAACTAAGATATTTGAAGTGCGACTAAGTGCGTCCACATGGAGCATTCTATTTCCATTACGGTGTTCGAGAACATATTGAAAATTTTGCAATTCGAGTGCCCACCTGGCTATTCTTGGATTTACTTCCTTCTTATTTAAAGTTAGCATGAGTGAATTGCAATCAGTGACTATCTTAAATTTCAATCCTTGAAGATATACCCGAAATCTCCGAAGTGCATAAATAATTGCAAGTGTTTCCAGCTCAAAGCTGTGGTATTTAGATTCGGGCTCGCTGGTACGTTTCGAAAAATAAAAGACTGGGTGAAATTTGTCGTCACTCTTTTTTTGTAATAATATTGCACCAAATCCCCGAGAGCTGGCATCGCAATGCAGCTCTGTATCATCTCTTGGGTCGTAAATCGCTAAGATAGGAGACACAATTAATTTATTTTTAAGTTTCTCAAAACACTGTAACTCGTCTTCCCCAAATGTAAATTTAACATTCTTTTTTATTAGTTTGTACAGAGGCTGAGCTTCTCGCGAAAAATCTTTAACGAATCTTCTAAAGTATGAGCATAAGCCCAAAAAACTGTGTACAGCTTTTGTGTTACTGGGTATAGGAAAATTCAGTATAGCTTCTACATTCTTTTCATCCGGTAGAATACCTTTACTCGAAATGTTATATCCTAAATAGCGTATTTCTGACTCCATAAATCGGCATTTATCTAACCTCAATTCCAATTTGTTTTGTACTAACTTATTAAAAACTTCCTGCAAAATGTCTAAATGTTCTTCTTCATTACTTGTAGCTATCATGATATCGTCTAAATAAATAGCAATTTTCTCTGCTCGAATCAGATCATCGAAAACATGGCTAACAAACCGCTGGAATGTTGAAGGTGCATTTTTCAGACCGAAAGGCATTTTCAAAAACTCGTACTGCCCCATCGGTGTTACAAAAGAAGTGTATTTAATCGAATCTTCAACCATATCTACGTGATAGAACGCACTCTTTAAATCCAATAACGAAAAAATGCATTTATTTGCTAGTCTATCTAACAGATCATCAATAAGAGGCAAGGGATAGTTATCTTTCAATGTTATCTTATTCAAACTACGAAAATCCACACATAACCTTATATCACCTGTTTTTTTCCTTACTAAAACAATGGGGGAAGAATATTCTGACTTACTCGGCCTAATTATCTTGGTTTGCATTAAGTCATCTAAAACAACCCTAACTTGTTGTTTTTCACTGTATGACAGTCTTCTTGGAGGACAATTAAAAGGTTTTTCTGTACTCAACAACAGTTTCATCTCACATCTAATTTTTGGCGTATCGGGGCGCTTACAGCACATATAATAATCTTGAAATATTTGCAGAAATTTTTGTTTTGCATAGACACTTACATTATCATTTTTTATATAAACATTAGGAGTTTTTGCTTCAGTTTTCAATACTTCATTGTAATTCACAGAAAATTTAGTGTTATCAAATTCAATTTTCATTAATCTTTGACACTCTTCATCATATGTGTTATTTTCGACTTTGAAATTCGAATCTATTTCTTTACATTCTAATTTTAAATTAGATTTACTTAAAAAGTCTCTTCCTAAAATAATTGGATGAGTCATTGTTTCATTTGTTACGACTAACATCGTTAATTCAATTCTTTTATTTTTGAAAAAAATAAAACTGTTTACATTTCCGACAATAGATAATGGACTTTTGTTTATACCACTATATTTTAAAAATACATTGTTCTTTCTGTTTATTACTACATCTGGTACGAACTGTTGGCGAACAAAGCTAATGGGGCTTCCCGTATCAATTAATGATCCTAATAAAGTTTTATAAGTAAATTTAGAATTAATAAATACATAATTTAAAAACCTTACATATTCATCGCCTTCCATCAATTCTGTGACATGTTGTACAGGGCGGCTCTTCCTTTGTGGACAATTTGCTGCTAAATGGCCAACTTCAGCGCATACATGACAAGCACCAAGCTCTCGTTTGGGTTTTCGGCATACACTTGCTAAATGGCCAACGGAGTTGCAATTGTAGCATCTCACGACTCTTGTTGTTTGTTGTCCATTATTCGACTGCTCATGTTGATTGTCTGCTGTCATTTTCTTTGATATATATCGTGGCAATTGAATATTTCTAAACGCTTCTAACAATTCATATTTGTCATGAAATCGTTGCATTTTAGCTTGCGAACGTAAAGTATTATCCGGAATACCATCAATTAGATATTCTACAAGTTCATCTTCACCAATTAGAATTCTATTTGCCAGAATTAGTTTTTCTTGGAAATATTCTCGAAACGATTCGGTAGTCAACCACTGCCTGATTTCAAACTTTTTTTTTAGCATCAAATTGCTTGTTTTTTCTTCAAACAGCGAGCTCATTTCCTTTAAGAACTTGTCGATTGGCATTAAAATCAAGTCATCTCGAGAATGTAACCACTTTAGCGCATTGCCTTTTAATTTATTTGCAATTAATGCTCTTAGGTTGTTATCATCAAGTTGGTAAACACTCTGGATATTTTTTAGTTGTGCTTGCCATAGCTTAAGACATTCACCACTACCAGAAAATTCAGATATAAGTTCTTTAACATCTGCGAACTTTTGCTTATTGGAAATGTTTTTTGTTTGATTATCACTATTTCTCAACTGTTCTTTTTCTCTCATTAGAAGTTCATTTTCCATCTTCTTTAGTTCACACTCACGCTTCAACAATTCTAATTCGATTTTTAAAAGTCGCCACTCGTTTGCATCACACTCTTTTTGTTTCTTTTCAACACTCGTTCGATTACTTGCGTCATATTGTGGTACAATCCCATTGCTAAATTCACCACACTCCTCGGTGATGTTTATACTGCTCGCTCCTTCGTTGATTTCATCAGCTTGTTCTTTTTCCGCAATGATGGCTTGCGTACAGTCAACGTCAGCGTCAACGTCAACCATGGAGTTTCGAAAATTTCCACGAAGCTCCTCAGGAATTTTTTGTAGGCGAACAATTAGTTCGGCTTTACTACCTGTTGTTTTATGTTTGAGCGAACGCAACCATGATTTTAATTGTTCAACCGTGTATAAACTAAGCGAATCCTCGTTTGATGACATCTTGGGCGCAATACAACCACTTCTGATATTTTAAGCAATTTTTATTATGTTGGACGCTCTTTTTAAATGACCTGCACTCGTTCTTCTTTATCTTCAACATGGCCGCAGATCGTGCTGCCACACTCCTTTATTTATAATAAGATACATAATTTACAGATTTATGATGTTACCACAATATATAATTTACATATTTATAATGCTGCCACAGGTATAAAGTCGATTTTCTTGTATATACACATTTAGCTATCGATATCGAAATTCTTCATATCATAAGTTTACCATATTAAGTAAAAAAACGCTTTTTAGCTTACTGATGTCTACATAAAGCCTTAACGGTATAAAGCAGTGCATTGAGAAGAATTCCGTAATGTTATAATTTTATATTTAGGTATAAATTTGATTTTCTTGTATATACACATTTAGCAATCGATATCGAAAAGCTTAAAATAACTGGTTTAGCATATTTAAGTTAATTAACCTTCTTTATCTTATTGAAGTTTACATAAAGCCATAACGGCAGTATATTTATATGAATTCCGCTATCTTATATTTAGGTATAAAGTCGGTTTTGTTGTACATACACATTAAGCAATCGATATCGAAATGCTTCAAATCATTAGTTTAACATATTTAAGTTAATTAACCTTCTTTATCTTACTAAAGTTTACATAAAGCCAAAACGGTATAACGGCAGTGCATTTGGAAGAATTCCGTAATCTTATATTTAGGTAAAAAGTCGATTTTCTTGTCTATACATTCGTTTAACATGATTAAGTTAATGAACCTTCTTTAACGTATTGAAGTTGATATAAAGCCATGGCGACATAACGGCAGTGCATTTAGAAGAATAACGTAATCTAATATTTAGGTATAAAGTCGATTTTCTTGTATATACATATTTAGCAATCGATAACGAAATGCTTCAAAACATTAGTTTAACATATTTAAGTTAATTAACCTTCTTTATCTTACTGAAGTTTACATAAAGCCATAACGGTATAACGGCAGTGCATTTGGAAGAATTCCGTAAACTTATATTTAGGTATAAAGTCGATTTTGCTGTATATACCTATTTAGCAATCGATATCGAGATGCTTCAACTCATTAGTTTAACATATTTAAGTTAATAAACCTTCTTTAACGAACTGAGGTTGGCATAAAGCTATGGCGGCATAACGGCAGTGCATGTAGAAGAATTCCGTTATCTTATATTTAGGTATTAAGTCGAATTTGTTGTATATATGCATTTAGCAATCGATATCGAAATGCTTCAAATCATTAGTTTAACATATGAAGTAAATAAACGCTTTTTAGCTTACTGAAGTCTACATAAAGCCTTAACAGTATAACGGCAGTACATTTAGAAGATATCCGTAATGTTATAATTTTATATTTAGGTATAAAGTAGATTTTCTTGTGTTTACACATTTAGCAATATATATCGAAATGCTTCAAATAACTGGTTTAGCATATTTAAGTTAATTAACCTTCTTTATCTTAATGAAGTTTACATAAAGCCTTAACGGCATAACGGCAGTATATTTATATGAATTCCGTTATCTTATATTTAAGTATAAAGTCGATTTTGTTGTACACACGCATTTAGCAATCGATACCGGAATGCTTCAAATCATTAGTTTAACATATTTAAGTTAATTAACCTTCTATAACGTAATGAAGGTGATATAAAGCCATGGCGGCATAACGACAGTGCAGGTAGAAGAGTTCCGTAATCTTATATTTAGGTATATAGTCGATTTTCTTGTATTTACACTTTTAGCAATCGATATCGAAAATCTTCAAATCATTAGTTTAACATATTTATGTTAGTTTACCTTCTTTAACGTAATGAAGGTGATATAAAGCCATGGCGGCATAACGACAGTGCATTTAAAAGCATTCCGTAATCTTATATTTAAGTGCAAAGTCGATTTTGTTGTATATACACATTTAGCAATCGATATCGAAATGCTTCAAATCATTAGTTTATTATATTTGAGTTAACCAACCTTCTTTAACGTAGTGAAGGTGATATAAAGCCATGGCGGCATAACGACAGTGCAGGTAGAAGAGTTCCGTAATCTTATATTTAGGTATAAAGTCGATTTTCTTGTATTTACACATTTAGCAATCGATATCGAAATGCTTCAAATCATTCGTTAAACATATTTAAGTTAATAAACCTTCCTAAACGTATTGAAGGTGATACAAAGCCATGGCGGTATAACGACAGTACATTTGGAAGAATTCCGTAATCTTATATTTAGGTATAAAGTCGATTTTCTTGTATATACACATTTAGCAATCGATATTGAAATGCTTCAAATCATTAGTTTAACATATTTAAGTTAGTTAACCTTCTTTAACGTAATGAAGGTGATATAAAGCCATGGCGGCATAACGGCAAAGCATTTAGAAGAAATACGTAATCTTATATTTAGGTATAAGGTCGATTTTCTTGTATTTACACATTTAGCAATATATATCGAAATGCTTCAAATAACTGGTTTAGCATATTTAAGTTAATTAACCTTCTTTATCTTACTGAAGTTTACATAAGCCATAACGGCATAACGGCAGTATATTTATATGAATTCCGTTATCTTATATTTAGGTATAAAGTCGATTTTGTTGTATATACGCATTTAGCAATCGACATCGAAATGCTTTAAATCATTAGTTTAACATATTTAAGATTAATTAACCCTCAATCTAATTAAACCTTCTTAAACGATCTGAAGTTGGCATATAGCCATGGCGGCATAACGGCAGTGCATGTAGAAGAATTCGTAATCTTATATTTAGGTATAAAGTCGATTTTCTTGTATATACTCATTTAGCTATCGATATCGAAATGCTTCAAATCATTCGTTTAACATATTTATGTTAATAAACCTTCTTTAACGATCTGAAGTTGGCATATAGCCATGGCGGCAAAACGGCAGTGCATGTAGAAGAATTCCGTAATCTTATATTTAGGTACAAAGTCGATTTATATACACATTAAGCTATCGATATCGAAATTCTTCATATCATTAGTTTAACATATTAAGTTAACAAACTCTTTTTAGCTTACTGAAGTCTACGTAAAGACTTAACGGTATAACGGCAGTGCATTTAGAAGAATTCCGTAATGTTATAATTTTATATTTAGGTATAAATATATTATATTAGGTATAAAATTTAGCAATCGATATCGAAATGCTTCAAATCATTAGTTTAACATATTAAAGTAAGTTAACCTTCTTAAACGTATTGAAGTTATATAAAGCCAAGGCGGCATAACGACAGTGCATTTAGAAGAATTCCGTTATCTTATATTTAGGTATAAAGTCGATTTTCTTGTATATACACATTTAGCTATCGATATCGAAATGCTTCAGATCATTAGTTTAACATATTTAGTTAATCAGCCTTCTTTAACGTATTGAAGTTGGCATATAGCCATAACGGCATAACGGCAGTGCATTTAGAAGAATTCCGTTATCTTATATTTAGTTATAAAGTCGATTTTGTTGTACATACACATTTAGCAATCGATATCGAAAATCTTTAAATCATTAGTTTAACATATTAAAGTTAATTAACCATCTCTAACGTAATGAAGGTGATATAAAGCCATGGCGGTATTACGACAGTAAATGTAGAAGAAATCCGTAATCTTATATTTAGGTATAAAGTCAATATTCTTGTATATACGCATTTAGCAATCGATATCGAAATGCTTCAAATAACGGGTTTTAGCATATTTAGGTTAATTAGCCTTCTTTATTTTACCGAAGTTTACATAAAGCCATAACGGCAGTATATTTAAGTGAATTCCGTAAATTTTATTTAGGTATAAAATCGATTTTCTTGTACATACACATTTAGCAATCGATATCGAAATGCTTCAAATCATGAGTTTAACATTTTTAAGTTAATTAACCCTCTTTATCCTACTAAAGTCTACAACGGCCTTAACGTAACGACCGTGCATTCGGAAGAATTCCGTTATCTCATATTTAGGTATAAAGTCGATTTTCTTGTATATACTTAGTTAGCAATCGATATCGAAATGCTTCAAATCATGAGTTTAACATATTTAAGTTAATTAACCTTCTTTAACGTATTGAAGTTGATATAAAGCCATGGCGGCATAACGACAGTACATTTGGAAGAATTCCGTAATCTTATGTTTATGTAAAAATTTCGATTTTCTTGTATATACACATTTAGCAAGCGATATCGAAATGCTTCAAATCATTAGTTTATCATATTTAATTTTATAAAACTTCTTTAACGAACTGAAGTTAACATAAAGCCATAACGGCATAACGGCAGTGCATTTAGAAGAATTTAGTTATCTTATATTTAGGTATAAAGTCGCTTTTCTTGTATATACACATTTAGCAATCGATATCGAAATGCTTCAAATCATCACTTTAACATATTTAAGTTAAAAAACCTTCTTTAACGAACGGAAGTTGGCATAAAGCCATGGCGACATAACGGCAGTGCATTAAGAAGAATTCCGTAATCTTATATTTAGGTATAAAGTCGCTTTTCTTGTATATACACATTTAGCAATCGATATCGAATTGCTTCACATCAGTAGTATAAAATATTTAAGTTCATAAACCTTCTTTAACGGACTGAAGTTGGCATAAAGCAATGGCGGCATAACGGCAGTGCATTTAAAAGAATTCCGTAATCTTATATTTAGGTATAAAATCGTTTTTGCTGTATAAATATACGCATTTAGCAATCGATATCGAAATGCTTCAAATCATTAGTTTAACATATTTAAGTTAATTAACCTTCTTTAACGTATTGAAGTTGACATAAAGCTATGGCGGCATAACGACAATACATTTGGAAGAATTCCGTAGTCTTATATTTATGTATAAAGTCGATTTTCTTGTATATACACATTTAGCTATCGATATGGGAAATACTTCAAATCATTAGTTTAACATATTAAGTTAATAAACGTTTTCTAGCTTCTGAAGTCTACATAAAGCCTTAACAGTATAACGGCAGTGCATTTAGAAGAATTCCGTAATGTTATAATTTTATATTTAGGTATAAAGTCGATTTCTTGTATTTACACCTTTAGCAATATATATCGAAATGCTTTAAATAACTGGTTTAGCATATTTAAGTTAATTAACCTTCTTTATCTTAATGAAGGTGATAAAAAGCCATGGCGGCATAACGACAGTGCATTTAGAAGAACTCCGTAATCTTATATTTAGGTATAAAGTCGATTTTGTTGTATATACGCATTTAGCAATCGATATCGAGATGCTTCAAATCATTAGTTTAACATATTTAATTTAATTGACCTTTTTTAACGTATTGAAGTAGATATAAAGCCATGGCGGCATAACGACAGTTTATTTGGAAGAACTCCGTAGTCTTATATTTATGTAAAAAGTCGATTTTCTTGTATACACACATTTAGCGATCGATATC